>DWON01007151.1:0-13193 GCA_018251015.1 Phocides pigmalion okeechobee
ACAAGAGGGCTGGTTCATATCTCGCGCAGAGAATTGCGATTGCTATTCAGCGCGGGAATGCAGCTAGTGTTCTTGGAATCATGCCGCATGGGCACAGACTCCCTTTACATTGTTTAGGTTAGGTTTTTATTATAATTAGTTTTAAAATGTTCATTATTTTAATTAAAATGAAAATAAACTTATAATTTCTTCGAATTACTATAATAATATCTATTAAATGTAGATTTAGGATATGATCTGGGTCCTGATGTTTATGTACTTATATGTATGTGTTTACAGATAACGTGATACTTGAAATCTTAATGTGGCGCAATGTGTGTAAAAAGCGCTATTTATTAATTTTGGCAAGTCTGCTAATTCGCTCGAACTACTGTCGGATTAACAGTTGTAGAGGCTAAACCGCCACGACTTGTTTTAATGCAACAGTACCGTCGGCGTCGGGTCATGACACTCATGACTTCTAAAAGGCAGTGATGATGCAAATAATGTGATGGTAATGTGTTTTGATCAAAAGCCCGAGAGTGCGTCAGTTGAAGGCAGACAAACAACATTTTAATTGCCCTGCGAAGCGCAGAACACCTGACATCTAAACAGTGCGAGAGCCGAGAGACCGGCCACCGCACACTACCTAATACCGCGATCAATCAAAATCAAGTTTTTTGCGAATCAGATTCAGCTTTCTCCGCATTTAACATCGTTAGAGTTAACAAATATAAATTATAGAGTGTAACGTATCGACATACATCAACTGATACTCTACCAGGAAGAGGAATATCTGCGATGCTCAAACAAATAAAATGTATAACTGTCTGTGAATCTCAAGATAAATCCATTTTAATTTTTTCTGTTAAGCCGTTTAATAATGTCCGTGTGTATTTGTTTGTTAATCATGAATATTACAGATTTTTATGACGTTTGAACAAAATATTTTACCCATGACGCTAAAAGTTACTGTTTACAAACTCGTGTGTTTGCATAATTCATTATTTATTTGTAGTTATTGAATAAATAATTAAATGTTATTGTGTTAATGTACGTATGTCAAATTTAATAGTTGCATTTTTATTTTATTTTATTATTTATATTTTAGTTAATCCTTATTGAATGTTACATCTAACTTAAAAAAATATACTTATTACCTTTTTTCCTATTGTCAGAAATTATGCGATCTGAAAAGGATTTCATTATGAATTAAAATTTGTAAGTAACTTTTGAGTAGTATTTGAGTATCACTGGTTGAAGTGGAGCGGCCAGATTACAATATTCGTGTCTTGTTAGCGCGAACGCATCGATCGTGTAATTCCGTGGATCCCGGACCATGCCCGCCGTCGTTATACGGCCCCGATCACGTTTTTTGTTGCTACGAGTTGCAAACAAGCACGAAGTTCATCTGATGCATAAAGAGCGCGCAGGCCTCCATTCTTACGT
Source organism: Phocides pigmalion okeechobee (assembly GCA_018251015.1). Taxonomy (NCBI): domain Eukaryota; kingdom Metazoa; phylum Arthropoda; class Insecta; order Lepidoptera; family Hesperiidae; genus Phocides; species Phocides pigmalion. The sequence continues at coordinate 1,429 of DWON01007151.1, forward strand.
GGCCACATCTCATGGACATTTGTAACTGATTCTTAATAGGACAAATGCCTTCCTGACACCAAGCAAAGAAGCATTTCCAAGCCTCAGGATTCATTGTCCTTTCCTTTAACTTTTTATAGAAAAAAATCAACTACTACTTTTGACTTAAACAAATAAACAAACAAAACACAGCAAAAAAGGGCAAGCGAAATAATACTATTTAACAAGAGTACAAAGATTATTGAATACGTAGAAATAGGTGTGAGGGTGTATCTACTGAGGTGAGTACTACAGACGTCGTCAATATTCATCTTCGTGAGTTAGTTAGTTATTTTCTTTCTCCAGGCATATTAATTTTGTCTGATTATAATTTCAAATATGAAAGTCGAAAAAACTAATACATTTTCTGGTTTATTACATTACATACTACGTGAACGGGAGGCTTATACTTGAAAAAACATGGATGTATTCGTGCATGTGACGTGACGCAACATTGTAGTGGCTCGAAGCTATATGGTACAATTATGAGCACGATAACTGCTCGCTGCTCCGGATACGCTGATAATTAAATAGTGTTTAGTGCGGCGTGGGTAAGCGCGGTGAAGGCGGCTGGCGGCGCAAGTGAGCGGGGAATTGCGGTTGAAAGCAGCTTAAGCGGGCATTAGTAAAGTTGGTGAAACCTTTTTTGGTTTTTATAAGCAGAGATATTAATTTTGAAAATATAGAAAAATATTTTAGAAAAACTCCAGAAATACAAACAGTCCTGTCTAAGTAAGATCGCAAATACATTGCTGAAGAAAAAGTAAACCGAAACACTCAAACTAAAATAAACAAGAAAATAACATTGCTATGCTTATATATCCACACAGAAAATAAGCAAAAAAAACATAAATTTTATAATAGATAAGCGAAAATAAGAAAATGTTGTAATAATCAAGTTCACATCTCTATAGAAGGTTTTTGGAGGTGCCGCCCTCATAAACCATCATAAAGCATTACTTGTGTTTCGGTAGGAGAGATGCGGTTGCTGGCTACACTTTGAAGCAAGGCGACTATCTTAGTCCTCAGGAGTAGCAACACATCTATGTTCGAATTCAGATAGAATTTTAGTCATATTTGTGTTTGTACATGGATGTCTATAAGCTGCGAGTACTTACCATCAGGTGTATTGCATGGTCGTTTGCTACTCTTCTCATATAAAAAAGAAGAACTATGTTGAGTCAAATTTCTAAGAAGTAAAATGATTTCGAAAGACGAATGAGGTTTATAACTCTAAAAATAAATATATGAGGCGCTGTAAGTTGCCCCGCTACGCTCGTCGCTCGGAACACGAGCAATCCACGATTACATGTCGTAACATCAGCTCAATCATAGCCGCATATTAAGCCGCACTTTCTCCGAGCGCCTAATAACTGGTTGCTCCTGCACTTGTTGGCATTTGCTCTTTCGTCCTACAATCGGGGATGTTTCTGTGGAGCTGTCCGCAAATCAAAATTGATCGTGGTTTCCGCGTTTGAAGCGTTTGCAGTAAATTGCAGTTACACGTGTATTTGAAATTGCCTTTCAATTCGAAGATATGAAGATAACAGTTGTTACAGTTGAAAAGCAACTATGGACATGTGTATTTCTGTCATAGATGTTTCTTTGATGATAATATGAGAGATAACATACCAGAGATGTTTCTTTGCATAAAAAATCAATCGTATTTTGGTCATTCGGTAACGATCGTTCCATCAAACCTAAAGCGATGTTAAACCTTGAGGGAATATAAAAGCTTCCGGCAAGATAGTTCAAATTCACTTAAGTTGACAAATAAGGTATCAACCTTATTTGTCTCGATCTGTCAGAACGTCTTACAATCCAAATTGCGATTCAACAGCTTTTTTATTACTCTCATTCAAGGTTGCAAGGATGTTAATAGTTTTTCGCGTAAGATTGCCTTTTTACACACTATTTGATAGATGCTTGGATATTCCTTTATACTTTTGACACGGAGTCCCCTTAGATTGTGCAGGTTAAACTTTTATTCTAATTACTTTTAAGATGTTCATTGTTGTTTTTTATCCTGTAAGGCATCAATGTATCGATGTCACTTCAAGGTTTGGTCACCTTCAAATAACGTTAACAACTGGTACCGCCAGGCTGTTGCTATACTAACTTCTTGCGGCAGTAGTCTTTGCACTGTAGTGTTTTTCGACTAAATGGTAAGATAAATTTACATTATGTAAAGCAATAATTTCTTATGGGTAGCAAATTATTAGGGGTCAAGTTTAGGTAAATCTGTCATTTCACTTTTCTTTATGGTATTTCATAGGCACTGACTGCTTAATCCTTTATTACAATAAATTCAATTTTGCCTCGATACTATCTATCTATATATCTATAAATATTACAAAACAAAGTCCCCCATCGCGTCCGTCTGTTCGCGATAAACTCGAAAAGTACTAGACGGATTTTCTCACAGTTTTCAACAACAGGTAGGGTGATTCCTGACAAAGGTTTTAGTGCATAATAAGTTAAGTTTTTGTAAATTGACCGAGAAACTAAATAATGACTGGATAGATGTACGGTAGCTGTTACCTATGTATATAAATATTTTGGAGCCGTTATGCAAGTTGAGGCGTCATTGGACTAGGCCGCGAGTGCGGTACCCCGGGTGCATATCAGGTGATAAGTGACCACATCTGCTGGCAGCGCCGCGGCGTGTCACTAACGAGTCGCGCGTGACGTCACGCGTCGCGCGACACGCGACACGGCCGCTCCGTGTCACGACAGCGGAAAAATGCGATCATTAGACCGACAGATACACCTGTGTCGCGCGAGTGATCAAGTAACTCCACGAATGAATACTAATACACTTTACATATTATAGAATAAATTTGGAGCTACTGCATGCAATCCTGTGAAAGATGTTTTAATTTTTATGCTATTCCTTTTTGAGGTTAAGGGCACCCCTTGTCACATTCCGTAAAAAATATTTTGCTATGTGATTTTTATGTAAATCTGTTCAACAGTTTGTAAATAAAAAAAGTCAAATATGTAAACATAAAATGTGATAAAGCTTATTAAAGTTCTGTCCGTCAATTTGTCCGTACTGTATTAGTATCCATTAATCTTGAAAAGACTGAGTTAATCTTAATGGGGCTATCTCTCAAAGCTGCAGGAGTTTTTTTAAACTTACGACGATCTTCGCATTTAAACATGTTAACATATTTCATTAAAACTGTCGAATGAAAACTACGTATGGATGAGATGTCCAGTTCAATAAACTTGAACCACCATTAATAAGTCGTGCAAAACGATGCTACCGTACAATGGAACCTACACGTATTAACCCAAAAATCTGTGGCCGAAACGTAACGATGAATAACGATGAGTAGCGGAAACCAGTGCCGTTTGGCGTGAAATCTCGCGCCGTGACGACACCGTGACGACGCGTCGTCGACGATTAACCCAGTGGCGATATAATTGTATTTTGATGGAGTGTGTCGACGGCGGAGGCGAGCGGACGCTGGCTGGTTGTCGTAAGTGCGTTTTTAGATTGTATCGAGCGTGCTTTCATTAGCGGCACTCGGCCAATCTTGGCTAATTTTTAGTTTTTTTTTTGAAGATGTAACTTTCGTGGTTCCAGCCATGGCATTTACACTTGGCAGACTTGGCTGCTCGAATATACTTTCATTAGTTATACGTGGGCAACCTTAGGTAATTTTTTAATAATTATTGGGCTCGTAACTTTTATGCGATACCCGTAGCAGTGATATAGCGCTATTGTGATCCAATTTTACGAGTGTGCTAAACGAACGGAACCAACAGAAGATAAAACAATATTGTAACTGAAAATGAGAAAATCTGTTTGTATTGGAGATTTTCTACTCCATTGCCATGGATCTTTTTGTTCGCAGGGTCCAAGTGCCAAAACAATTTCCAACATTTAGTGTCATGTTTGATCGATTTTAATGGTTGGTGTTACAAGAGGGTTGGTTCATATCTTGCACAGAGAACTACGATCGCTATTCATTGTAGGAACCAGGCCAGGGTTCGTCGTACCATGCCTATATACACGAACTGAATTTAGATTGTTTAGGCAAAACAACCGTTCGTTCTTCTAAATCACTATGAAGACTTTATGACTATGCATTCAAGGCAGTTCTGTTCCGTAATTATTTTCAGAGGTAGTGATAAGGACCTAGTTAACTTTGAGCACGAATCCTGTACACTCCCACTAACTAGAGCTGTAATCAATTCTGCGACAGTAACCAGTTAACATCAGGTGGAATGCTTGAACGGTAGTTACTTAATATGTAATTTAGAATGTGACTGGGAATTCTATTGTTTATCTATTTGTACTGTAAAAGATAAGCTAATAGGTACAAGCGACATTCAAAAAAGTTTGAAATCATTTTGGTAATGTAATTAAATTAGTAATATTATAATTATAATGATTAATTAATTCTGAACATACCGAACATCATGTAAAAGAATCTGACGGCCTATCTTATCTGAAGTGTCACTTTGTAAATGGAGCTGACAATAAATAAATGTAAAATAATGATCGGAGCGTGTTTAGCGCTCTGCAATATTAAACGTTGCTAAACCAGATTATAGCTGATGAATTTGAACCAATTTACGATTTTGCGCCGAAACGTGATACCTGCAATTGGAGCTGGGTTTACCAATTATCTGTGTACTCATAACTCCAAGGCCAGAGCAAAATGAACAAACATGTCCCAGAATTAAGGTTTGTTATTGCTTAATTTGGTGATAGTACAAGTCGGTAGCTAGCGGCCCGGTTCACACGACCAGTCGGATTGGAGCCGTTAATTAATTTTTCATTTAGAACTACAGGTGTATCCATTGTATAAGTATAACATTAGTTTTCTTTCAACCCCCATAACAAAAACGTGGTTTAATTTTGGAATCCATGTTTGTATATTCAAGTGTTTGTATACCTGAGTATAGCATCCTATCGTACAAATGGGTGAACCGTTTTGAATGCGGTAATTATAGGTAGTGTATATATAGCTAGTCTGGTCTAGGAAATGTTTAATTGGATAACTTATAAAAACTTTCTGTTATAGTTATATTTAGTTGATCCTGATGAATTGGTAGCCGATAGTAAATACATACGGTGCTTTTAAACAGTCCGTTAATGGAGCGGGACATTGGTACAAGGATTTCAGCTTATTAACCTTTATTTACACAGACACAGTCAATTGGATATTGGACGTATTTACAGGTTGCTTTTAAAGTGAGCTCAGCACTTACATAAAGCGTCCATACTGTTTGTACATAGCTTTAAACTACTCTCTCCACAGTGCGCGCTGAATTAAATTAAAAGCTAAACATTATCTAAGTGATCTAAAAATGTCAAAGTAACTCTATGTAGAAGTATGATAATGGCACGTGATCGGATACGTAATTAATGAGTAAGTAACATTTAAGAGCTTTTGTAGCAGCTCGTTTAACTTCTCGTCCGCTCGCCGCTTTGTGCTCTCGCCCCGTTTCTTGTCCACTAGGCTACTGTGGGCTAATCTTAATCAATCAACAAACTCATGGAGCAATCCATCAAGTGTTGAATGCGCTTGTCTATCTGCTCTTTATCATGTTTGTAATCTGTCCCTAACATCGGCTACTTTAATTATGTATAGAGATTTACCGATAAGCCTATTGTCTCTCTCTCGCCTGCATTGTTAGAGGCAATTAAGCGACAGCGTAATTGATACATAGCGAACAAATTGACCGATAAATCGATTAGAATCGGTTGGAAAATTTCAGCCAATGGGAAGCCTTTCTTCCCTTGCTTGCGATTGGCCACCGCGGGCGTCGCACGCGTCACTTCACACAATGCGACTGAAATCTGAAACTTGCGCGACCATCTTGGATTCCGCATTCGATCTGGCTCGAAGGACCACTGGCCGGAGCAGCGTGAATGCACCCGCTGCGTTCGATTCTGCACGCCACTATTGGTGGCGGGATTATTAAATGCATTCAAATTTCGACACGGAGTGAGAATCAGAATTGCATTGCGTTGTTATTTGATTTGTAGCGAATAGTCGACACAAAGTTTTGCATACTCAAGATTATACGGAACTTTGCAATATATTGTAAGAATACACTTCACGATGGAAATTGAGATCATAAAGTACGTCACAACTGTGTTAAAATTTGTGATGACAAAAGTTGTAATACAATTTTCACCAATAAAGAATAGTTGTGAAAGTAGAATTGTTAATAATAATACTATATTAGTTGTATGTAACGAGCATTTCCCTGAAGTCCACATAAGCATTTGCATTGAACAATCTCTAGACCAGAACATAGAAATGCAAAATGCAAACGGTGCAAACGACGACCACTTAGGATCAGATGCAAGATATCTGACGATAAACGGTCCCTGAACATTTGTCACTGAGTCCATGTAGAACAGGAGTCCTACGCAAAGTCGATCAAACGGGCGTTCGTACTCTTATAGACTAAGGTAAAACGCTTTGATAATGACCTTTATACCAGAACAAAACGGTTGCACGCTGCAAACATAGGGTAGATATAGGTTTGGTGGCAGTACCGCAGTCCAACGTAGCCGTGTTTGTAAGGAATAGTGCAGAGCAGAAGCCACGGCGACGTTATCTCGTGTTTAATTGCACATCTTAATTTCGCAGCCATTGTTGCTTTGTAAGCCGAGCACCCGATTATGTTGTCTAAGCAGTAGGGCAGCCATAAGCAACAATAGTAAATCAGGATTAGGTAAATAGATACATATTCAAATACATATATGAATCCTACTTTTAAATGTTATGGTAAATTTATTTTTTTGAGTTTTATCCGTGATTGTTTACTTACCCTTGAAGATGACATCGGTTCATGGCAACCATTCACGAACTTCTGTGAAGCTTGCTTTGCTTTTTTCAATGGTTATAAATTATTAATTATTATTAACTATTCCTTCGAATTTCAGATGAAATTTGCAATTTGTATGAAGCTTTTTATATCTAAAATAATCTATGTACACATAATTTAGTTTAATTTTTTATTTAGTATAAAAACATCTTTTTTAAGTTTTACCTTATGGTTGATCAATAAATTATTTATTGATTAAAAAGAAACTGATTATTAAGAAATAACTCTTAATTTAATTCCTAGCTGAATTGAAGTATCTTACTTATGATCAGTAAATAATTAAAACTAGTTCACTTTGTAGACGATTTGGAACCCTTGGATTAGGAACCATTGGGATATGGTCACCATACAGGGATAACTGGTACTTGTTCGACAGTACTGCCGGGTCATCTTCCTGTACACCATTGTGTCCACAGGAGCGCAGCGCTAATTGTGTGCTTGTGCTACTTACAACCGTTGTTAACATTTATTATATAAAATGGACATGAGAAAACACAATTAGCAATTTTTATTTTTTTAAACATCAATACATTTTACTTCGTCCTGAGATATGTCTCAGACATAATAATAGGCTGTAATTGGAGAGATATTTTGTGATACACTTACCCATACATATATCGTCTTCTTCATTAAAAGAACTTGTATTGATGAAATTTAAAAGTAATCAACACCGTTCTATAAAATGAGACAGTTTATAAAATAAGCACCAATAGCTACTACTATCTGGTTTGAAGGATGTGATCAAAGTGATAAAGAAGATATGCCTGAATTAGGCGTCCTAAACAATTCTTTAGTACGGATTTGTGGCTGAGCTTATTTATAATTTCAATCCTATTTGCAATTGTCCATTGAGATTTTAACATCAGATAGATATAAGAACAAGTCTCAAGTCTTTGGCTCCATACAAATATTAGAATAACATTTTTATTCCTTTCTTTAGGAACATTGAAGAGCATGATTTCATATCATCATTAAGAATATTGTTATTACAGTAAAATTCTAAAAGGAAATATTATCTCTGTCGCTTTCCTATAATAACATTTATTTTAAATACGTTTTCAGCGGTGACAGCGTCCCGGAAGACTTTATATCTCGCTGGTATCTTAGATCAGGCCTCACGTGACAGTCGATAATTGAGTTGAAATATCGTCACCGATAAGCGACAAATTGGTCGCGAGCGGCGACAGCGCGATGCGATCGCGACCCGATCGACGATAAGTCGCGTGTCATCGTGTCGCCGTAATTGAAACATACCTATCAGCTAGTTTGGCGACAGATTCAATATAAGAGTCACGGAAATGTTTTTGGGGTTTGGTTTCTTAAAAAATATCCCTTTTAATTTCATAATGTCCGTCTGGCTATCTAATCACTGCGTTAGTAGATGGTATTTGGTATTTTTTTTAATAGAAGTAGTAAACTAATGCTTTAAGTCACTTTGATAGTTACTTGGTATGTGAACTATCAGTAATTTTGTAAATAGTTCATTTAGTCCAGATACAGATATAAAGTCCTTTTACATATATGTAGGTACATGGAAGCATGTGTTAACAACAGTAATTGCAATAAAAAAAGTAAAAAGATAGCAGGTTAAGCTTAGATACATTTAAGTTATATTAGATATTTTATTTCGGAAATTATAATTATTATCCAAGCATAGTGTAATAGGATCAGATTCCAAACCGTTCGGCATACACAATAATTTAAATCACTATTATGCAGTTGCTTATTCGTACGATGTAATTAAAAGTTAAGGATTCGAAAGCTGTACCATATCTGTATAGCACGCATCAGTAAGGTAATGAAATAGGATGCGAGGAGATGGGAGGTCTAGGGTGAATGCCCTCCACCCCGCGTTATGGGTCTATAAACACGGCCCCGCGCGCGAGCAATAATACGCACAGCGCAAACAACGACGATTTAATCGGCTGAGTTATTGGTAAGCTGCGTGAAATGGAATCTTTAATTAAAATCTTGACTTCCGCCACCTCTAAGAGATGGCGTTAAATTTTATAGTTTTGTTCATGTAACGAGTTTGCGTTAGCTATTGTTTTTGTAGTTTGCCATTCGTTTCTTCATACCTCTCAATTTACAGTCTAATTTTTTATTTTATAAAAGTTTTAAAACGGCAAGAAATGAAACGTAAAAATGTAACAATTGATACAAATGACATTTGATGCGGTAGTATACCTCCACTGGGATAACTTTAGTTCATGAAACATAATATTATAACATGGAACATAATAATTCATGAAACAGGTGTACATTTTGAATCATTCGTTTTCGTGTGATAAGTCGTAAAATATTTCAGAGAGGTGTATCAGATATATTCAGAGAAGCTTATAGATAGTCCGCTGTGTTATCGTGGATGAAATGAGCAAGTAAGACTCAGCGGCGGTGACAGATCTTTAGTTTTTCACTTTACTCTGATATTGTACTCATCTCACCTTAGAAACCTCTGAATATTTACTATTTGCAGTCTTATAGTGAGAATAGGTCATAAAAATGTTTTGTTGGCTGGCGGTCATTTAAAGAAATTTCCTACCTTCCATTTTAACATAGGAAAGTAAACACAATTTAGTACTAAACGTAGGTTTACGGTAGACGTCAATTCTTAACTAACTCATAATTATTTATTACACAATCTAGGGCTGTATAAAACAGTCGTATCATGAATTAATTATATTGTTTATGCATGTGTTAGATTTACAGGGTAAAAAAGTTGATGAAATGTGAATATTGATGATAATAATGATAATAATGATAATGATTTTAGTGTCAATTAATGTCAATATAACTGTAATATGAATAGTGTATAAATTTAAGTTATAATTTTATATCATTATTTTTAAAAGTAATTTTCCAGGAACCGTCTTTATGTTTCAAATTTGTTTATACTTTATTCGTTATTTAATAAATAAGCTTATTGTAATGTGAGTAGTACGTCAACATTTATTTTTTTATTTTATATTATGAAATTCAAACTTTTTGTTTATCAGAAGAAAGTTTTACTAATTCGAAGCATATTTTGAATTTTGGAAGGAGCATAAAAGTGAGGGCTTTTGACCGATGGGGTTATAAGTATTCTGGCGGGCTGGTGCTGGGGTGGGTGATCGTGAGTTGAGCTTTGCCGCAGAACCACTGTTCAGTATATTATTACAATTATTGTAAAGCTACGGTATTTCAAAATAAGATGAGTTCTGTTTAAATAATGTTAATGTTTTGTACTTTAAAAAAGAATATACTAAGGAGTTCTTCGCAGTTTCTTCTCCTCTATTCAAGGACACCTTTACGAAACTGTGCTAGAATCAATCATCAAATAATTGAACAAAGGAATGTTTATCTTATCTCGTGTTATAATTTCAACTCGCTAGAATTTGTAGTTTAACACCAACACATTTTATGTTCCGTATTATACCGTTTATGATCAATGAAATTTGGAGCAACGTTTAGTTTCTTGCTTCAATTAAAATATGGTTATGAAGTAACTTTTTAAACTCATACAAACCATTACTTCGATGAAGTTTACAAAATAATTAAATAAACATACACCAAAAAAGAAAAATCTATTACATGTAATCTTTTTGTGTACGCGAGTGAGTGCAAGTGTATACAGAGCTGTATAATGTACACGTTTTCTTGTGCATACATAATTATGAATAACAGGTTTATCAGGTTTATAATCCAAAAGTATCACGGTACCTCAGTCCTCGTCAGACATTTAAGGAAATTATGTATCGTATCCTTTGAATCCAGAAGCACGAAGATAATCTTTGCAATACTGACATTCGTATCCAACAGTTGTTAATTACCTTAATTAGCGTCGAGCGCATGCCCGGGGTACCTGTAGGTATATAATGTTGTTGCTGCAATGAGTGTTATCGTTAAATGTTCCTGCCGTCATCTGCGGATATCTGGCACTTCCCGAGGAGCGCGGGCAAAAAGCCCCCTCCGCTACGTACACACAGTACGATGCACTTAATTGACAGGAACCGGTGTGTTCGGCGAGGGATAGACGTCGACCACCAGGAGGACGACTGCTGGGCGACCACCGCGGCCGAGCCCTGCGCCACACACTTAACTGCGGGACAGGCTTTCACATTACTAATCTTGTCTAATTATATATTAATATTTTAAGTCTTAAATACTTTATTACTACTTAAAATACAAGGAATATCATAACTAGCCGATGTTTAATTGATATTGTATTGTATATTTGTGGTTTTAACGGGACGATGTATGTAGTCTTAGTGATTGATTGGATTACGCGATGTGATCGCTTTAATAAATAAACTAAAAAAGGAATATCATATTAAAAACTGACTTTGAAGCCTGTAATGTCAAGATGAGAATTATTTTTGTAGGGCTTAGATTGAAAGTCTCATTTAATGTGAACAATTATAACTGGAAAAAACGAATGTACTATTGATCAAAGCTATTTTATACGTAAAGTTATTAAAGGCTTAAATTTTTCTTATATACCTACAAGGAAACCTGCCCACTCTCCAAAAATTGACATCAATTATATGCTGTACGCATGAAGATACGATATCCTTACAGTCATGTATGTCTATGACATTATATTGTGAGGGAGAGCTTTCCCTTCGCCAAAATATCATACCGCGAGATAAACGCACAGATAAACAAAATTTGTGCTATGTTCCAGTGGTTCTGTGAGTTCTGTTATTTATGTACTCTAACAAAAAACTTTTTAAACATTCACACGAAACACATTTGTTGTGCAAAACAAAACAAAAAAAAAAAGCTAATATGCCCTCTCATGATGGTTACTTAAACATTTGAAATAACAATACAGAATTAACGCCCATTTGAGGGGATATGTCGCTATTGTTTAAAAGAATCCCTCTCTCTAAATTACCTTTTGTACCTGT
>DWON01007152.1:0-13193 GCA_018251015.1 Phocides pigmalion okeechobee
ATGGGAAGCTCCTAATGCATCATGTATGTTATCTTAAGACTGTGATATATGCAGATTTCTATGATTGTACTAGAGATTATACCGCGCTTAAGATTATAAACGCACACGTAGGTTTAGTCCACGTACTGGAAAATGGAAAATGTCACCATTAAACGTAGGTCAGCTGTCATAGTGACACGAAATCCGTAAATTCTCTTTGCTCAACCATATTCCTTTATCCTTCATTGGTCCGAGCAAATGTCAACTCAGGTCACGTGAGTGGGGTTTCGTCTCATATAATGTGGCCTATGCAAACACAACTGAAGGCCCATTTATGTTTATCGAACGCAATTTTGAGAGGATATCCATGTTCAACGTAGGCAGTTAATCCAATTGGGCAATTTGTAAATATAGGAATTTGCGATTATTACGTGCTTTGATTATAAAGAAGTACTTTTATTAGCTTTGTTTACCTTGTTTATGAAGTAGTTAATTATATTGTGTATCTTTAGCATTTCAGTAATGAAACGCCGAAAGTAATTTAATGTATTGTACGAATGTAATGATTAATTTAAATATCATTTCATTTATTAATAGCTTCATCGAATAGTTTTAATACGTATGTTGTTATGTTTATACATGATTTTGGTGAAACTTATTTTTACATTACATTTTTATTTTGAAAGAGTAAGAAACGGGCATGCAGGCCACCTGATGTTAAGTGGTACATAAGTACATCTCCAACATTCGATGAAAAAAGGCGACGATGTCTGTTTTGGTTCTTCTCCGCGGTTCTATCGGCATTTAAAAACTATTGCGCTAATCATAGGGATCATAATGTGAAACTACATAGTCTTCTTCTGTTCTTCTGTTCTGAAGTCTTCAGCAATAAATGGGCTACGAAATTTATAAATTAAATATTAGCATTTTCAGTCTAACAAAAAAAAAACAATCTGCTCATTTATTATATTAATACACAATATAAATTATTCAATAATATAAAAAATACGAAGTAACGGATGTGAACCTGTATTTTATTAAGAGGGTAGGTTTGCACACACATATCCACATCGACCTTCAAATGGGGTTTAAGTCCTTTCTGTGATCGAATGTAGATGCGATGCTGCTCCTGAGGTTTGCGATGGATGTCTCGCTTGTAATGGTAAACGGCAACCACAACTCTCCATCCGTAATGTAAAAATTGCTTAACCGCTTTTTCTAATCCTCCAGAATAGAAACAGCCGTGTAGAACTTGCTCGGGCGATGGCAAGAACTTCATATGCTATTATTATTTGTTATTTAGAGGAGGCGTTTCAACTTAGTCTTCACATGTAGCAAATCATGTGTTGTCTATTTTAGGTACGATTCTAGTTCTCATTAGAGCTTATTACAGACGTCAGCGTCAGCGGCTTATCATTTGTTTAACTATTTGCTCAACCATTTTATACATATATATATATATATAGTTTAATTAAAAGAATAGTAGGTACACCCACCCTCCTTATTGATGTATTGTAGAAGTAGTGCTTGATGGATTCTAAGTCGTTGCTCGTTGATGGTATTCGTATTTTGGAGTTTTCGTTTTCTTCAATAAAAATTGCAAACGATAAGCGAGGGCTCTTACATAATCATATTTTGAATGTTATATGTGTATATATATTATATTATCGAGATATTATTGAGAAATACATTAACTTACTATGCAACTTTGATGAAACAGAAGAAGCAAACGTAATGAATGAAGTTTAATAATTTCTGTCAACCTTCGATATTTTTTTTTTTGTAAAATACAAGTAGTAAAAAAGGCAGTCCATCTGTTTGTACGTGGTCACTGTAGTTCATGTAAATGTAACAAACTCCATATAGAACAGGAGTTCTACCCGAAAGATCACAAGGTTGCTACAACCTTGTTGGTTGCAGTTTGGATGGTAGAAACAAATACAATTTTAGTTTGGAATCCTATGAAGCTCAACTAAATAAGGAGGAGATATAGTGACCACTCCTTCACAACAGGTGGACTGCGTGTCAGCTTGCTGTTTCCGTAAAAATATATGTGCGAAATATGTGAAACTGTTGCATACCGACAATATTTATAGAATATAATATTGTATTTTAATCTTATTTTATCATATTTTGCTAAGAGACTGAATATATTTTTATATGTGAAATAAAATATTAATAATTTTACCTTTATTAATTTTTATAAAGAGCAAAAAAATCTTTCCGGCTTTTCACACGGAGAGTTCAGGGTTTTAACCTCTAGCATATATGTTTCGTTTTATCCAAATTATGTGCGTTTTAGAAATTAATTATCTCATAGCTTTGACAGTGAAAGAAAACATCGTGAGAAAACCTCCACGGATAGTTCCTCATAAAGGGACAGTCATGGGTCTATGATGATGGGCTTTGGAGTCTACTTTTATTCGCACACATAACTGATTGAAAAAATATTACTTTCATTAATGAATTCTGTTAAATCCAATTTCATTACATACGTTTTTTATTATTTGCGTGCAACGGAAATGATATTTATTTCTGTAAAGTTTTGTTATGTAATATAAGTATATATTATAATTTCCTTAAATATTATAAATATCAATTTATATATTGTAACGAAAAGTCAAATAAAATTTACCTGTCAAGGGCTAAATAAAGATACAAATATTATTTTTTGTGAAAAATGCATTTAATAAATAAAATGAGGGTTGTAATATAACAAAACATATAAAAATAACTTTTTAAATCATAATTTACGTAAAAAAACAGAATTCAGAAAAGGCAACAGAATTAAGAAAAAAGCAAATGAGAAATCAAAAGCAGACACTCAGCAAACTTAGGAGCGACAAAAGTGCCATAGAAGCTTTCGTCTGTGTAAACTCGAAGAGCGCAAACATGAATTAAATGTGAAGAACTTACAGATCGCGTGCGAGTGCGGCGCGGTGCGGTCAGAGGCACATACGAGTAGTACGGTACGATAAGTGTACGGGTCGGTGTTGATGTCGGGTCGGCGCGGCGCGAGGCTACAGGCGGCGGCGGAGCGCCGGACAGCGCAGTGGCGGCGGACGTGCGGCGGGCGCGGCGGCGGGCGGCTACTGACGGGCGGCTACGGGCGGGCGGCGCGTCGTCGGCTGCGGCGCACGGCGCAGCCCGCCCACGGCTGGTTGCCCGTCGTCACGCCACTTACCCCACAATCTCTACGCGAAATAATATCACTTGGAATTATTTCCCACCTAAAATTACAATTGGGAATTTTTGATTTGTCGGAACTTTCACGGAATTTGCGTATTGATATTAATATACAGAATATATGTTTTCAAGTATATTAAGAGCGATAGCGTTACCGCTGCGGCAGTTGCTTGCGTGGGTGGGGATTAAGTGTCAAAGGTGATATTTAAACGAATTCACCGTATTTTAATTTTCACAAGTTTAATTATAATGATAAGTATGTTCTACGTACTATATCATAAAGTGAATAGTGATACTAAAGTAATTGTTTAGGACGTGTCTCTGCGTATATGTCCATTTATTTATGTAATATTTTTACAAAACAAACGATTAAATCTTCAAGTGATTTGACGACTTGTTGTTTATTACTTAGACAATAATATTTTAAAGGTTGAAGTACCTGCAAATAAACAATAGCAATTATTTCGATGGTAACAATTATGATAAATTTGTTGCGTAGAGCATTTATTCAAAGCATCATCCTACGCCCATAATATTCAATCTAGGATCAAATATTAGATAAACAATAATAAATTTCTCACAAGGGGATAATTTTCCTAAAGTCATACACACTACGAGGTCTTGCGAAGCCAAAAGCTTACTCAGAGATCTTATGAAAGACTGAGGTGACGTCACTATTTTCGCAGAGCCCACCTACGTAAAAAGCTGAATGACGCGGCTTGCTAAAAACTTTGGTCATCGTCTTGTCGATTCTAGCGGCCGATACCTACACTCCCTACAACTTCGTATTTCCAAATTCGCCAGACCGATGTTATAGCCACGATAATGTCGAACCAAGTTCTTCTTCTTCGGAATATATACGCAAGTTTACAATTTATTGAGTTACTCTTTCTATAAGCAGACGTGATTAAAATTCAATATTAAGTTCCCACATCAACTTGTGTTTGTGCACCTACATACATAACCCATCAAAGTCACACATCACTGAAATAGGGTTTTAAGCTCTCCTAGAGTGAACACCGGCCTGTTATAAACATCACTTCATTTCCGTTAGATTGATATTACGATATTGCGGCACAAGAATAGATCTAAAGTAAGTAAAATCGAAAAAGAAACAGATATTTCGTCTTTATTATTTTCAAGACCTAGCAGAAATTAATGGGTTCTTCGGGAAACTCAAATGACCAGCAATGGGGAGGAAAATTTAAAACTTTATATAAATCATACAATCATAGACAATATTTTCAAAATATGTCAATGCAAATACTTCCAATGCTAGTATTTTCAATTTAGTAGCAGGTATTAACTTGCAGTAATATTTTTTATTTTCATGATAATATAATCTTTAGAATCCGACCGGCGAGGTACCACCACGACGCTTATTTTTACAAATCTTGCGTTTCGTTTGAAGATATATTTACCGTTTCACTTACATACGATGTAACCATCTTAGGAGTAGCAATATTTATCATCAATTTTAGTTATCAGCTGAATTGCAGGATGTTGCTACCCTTATTTTTATAGTGAAAACGTCCATAGACGACAGAATTGTTACGTTTGTTATATCTATTTTATCAGTCACAAAGAAAGTCAATGTATTTCTCAATGTTGCCGTGATATATAATCCATATATCAAAGGTACACACATATGTACTTGTATTTTCAAATTTGATTATGTAACAGTTCTCGCACGTAAAATGGAATTTGCGCAGCGTGCGAAGAATATCTAATTTCTTGGAATGTTTCATCACGCAAAGCAATTAGGGTACGCATCTTGATGAAGCGACTGGGTACTAACAATTTTCGGATTATACATTTTTTGTGAAATCGTCGTTATAGTATAGAGAACAGGACTCCTACTTGAAATGTAATATTCGGGTTGCTAATTCCGAGGACACAGATGGTCGCCTAACTTAAAGTGAGACGGGTATTACAACTTACGAAGCACAAGATTTGCTCTATACTAAAAATTACATTAACTAATATTTTATAAAATTGTTTGAAACAAGAATATTATTATAATAACAAATTGCTCCTTTTTCCGTAGTTGTTAGTCATATTAAGGATATGACTTTAAGCATTGTTCATAAAAACGGTTAGACCAATATTATAGGGGAATAAACTCTCAGTGAAATCTGCACGAAACAAGTTTAAAGTTTACCGATTAAAACTTTGTAGCCATTCAAGCAAAAAACGATACAAAATGAATGAAAAGCACTTGAATGTGCGGTTGTGCATTTGTAGTGTTGAGTTTTCATTTCTTTTATCTCTTATTCTACAACAACGTGCGCTTGTACGCGATGTCGGCTCAGATTAGTATAAAAACTTTCTTATGGTTATTTAATTTCGCTCTACTTTGTAGTAATTTAACATTATTATTTTGTAAAGTTGTCATAATATTTACTACAAATATGCAAATATACTAAAAATAGAAATAAAGGGGCATTAAAAACCTTTTTTCATTTCATAAGATTTTTTAAGTTGTTAGTAACCCAATCATAGTAATCATAGTATCAAAGCAATTGTTACCTATTTAATGTCATAGAATATTTTGAATTTGAAAAATACATACATAGGTACAAAGTAAAATGAAGGTAAATGAAGGACAGTGTAAGAAGTGTAAGAAATCGCATGCTCGTGGTGACGAATGACGCGATTTCTTGGTGGTCTACGCGAACTTTTTCGAGAAACCTCGCAAATAAATGGCCTTAGATATTCCAGTTGTGAGGATATTTATTTATAGTACTTTTATATTTACCATGGAAAGTTTGTCTTGAGATTACCAGTATACACTTTAAGGCTTAATCTGACAAAGTATGGTCCATTTGTTACAAACCTTCAATCTAGATTTTTAATTTTATTAATTGTTGCTATTTATTGATAATGTGATATTGTCACTGACTCTACATAATGGATTATGTAATGTGTTACACATTTAAGGCTTCTTTATCATGTTAAATTAACACTGGTTTAAAACCTTTTTACTAGTGTTTGTTTAATTTAATTACACAATGTTAAATTTGATTGCGGTTTTAAACCACCACTATAATATTACACATAATTTCTCTGTTAATAAAAAAACAACCAAGTATGGATATAATTTCTATTTTATTTTCGTACTTTCCATTTTCAAGGATCTTTAGTTCCTACTCCATTGCTAATATATCCCCTCGCTTAGTAATCCCTTCCAATGTGGCTATACTGACGGCTAATCTTTTGCTAAAGATAACGGAGGAAATTCTGCTAGGACAGGAAAATCCACAACTTACCTCACCAACATTGCTTGGTTTTAGTAATGCATTGGAAGTGAAGACTTTCGTTATTTTGGTCGGAACCAAGCACACTATTAACATATATCTTACATTTATTGGTCGTGGGTGGTGGATTCGAATGCAGTGTTACTTTTCTGTTTTGAGTTCTATCGTTGAAATTTTTCCATACGGTGTTTCTATACGATTTTAAACTGTGTTTCTATTTTGTTAGCAGTTTTCATTAAATCTAAATATATGTTTCCTCTTCTCTTTATCCTGTGTAAAAGCGACAAACTTATACATAACAAGATGCAAGTAGATAGTCAAAGATTTATTAAATATTATGTACATATATTGATTGTAACCAATTACACCGTTGCAAATTTAATGACGTCCAAGTACCTTATTGTAATATGGTTAAATTTGTAGGAGAACTTTTATGGACAATTGTAAAGAATTGCATCACAAATAAACGAAGTTAGCCTTGAGATGTTTCTAGCAGTGGGTTAACTTACAAAAATACATAAATTTCTGCTAACTGCTTCTAAATATGAATTAAGGATATTTTTAGTTCTTCAGTAGACTATGCCTTCACCTAAAATACGAGCTACTAAATAAACTTGAAAGCCCCTAAAATTTATGCATTTGGTTCATATTTGGATTACGGAAACATGACCACATTTCAGACTATTGCTCTTAGATCGAGTGGCTACCAATTCTTTTAGTAGGGATATTGATATTCCATGTACTCTCTAGTATTTGCTATTTCATTCTGCAACTCTCAAGTTTACTTAAAAGAACTTTGTAGGATCCTAAGTTCTACATATGATCATCGTTAAGACAAAAAACTTAACTTTACATACTGTACCTACTCCTGTACTTTGACTTGCCTATTATGGCAAGTGACTCTCAATCACTCTCGGAAGATTATGAAATTATTACCCTCTATTTATTCTCCTATTATTTAAATAAGTTATTTGCACAAGAACTAAGTTATATAAAAAAGATTAGAAAAATACCGGAGTAGTAGTAATTTATGATACTTTCTTTCACAATTATTGTCTCTTTTAATACATCTTTCATCACTATAAATGGGTTTGTAATTGTAAATTTACGTCATAAGTTAAAGTGCCTATCGAGAACCTAGGAGATGCCAAGCGACGAGCAGTATCGAGGTCACCTAATAAATAGGATGAAGCTTGCATCGAAGAAACTAGAAGTCCATAATAAACTGAAACATCTCACTGTGGAGAAAACAATCGTAATTTACATAAGGAACATTTCTCGCGATAGAGACGTAAACTTTCTCATATATTTAACTTACTATTGCGAACGATGTTATTTATTTCAGTATGACTTAGGGCTTAAAATTACAACATTTTTTTATAAACGGCTTATTTAACTATACTTAGCAGCAACATGAAATTGTACAGGTAATCAAAAATATTCCTCATATCTTTTGATGAATTTGTAAAAGCTTATTTCAAAATAGTAACCGTTTTGTTAAGTATATCGCAATGATTATAATGTTCTAAAAATATTATTAATGCCACACACTTGTGTTTGATTTTTAATAAATTATTTGAGAAATGTTATTATGTTATGTTATGTTATATTTTGAAGGTTTCAGAAATATAATTCTACCGGGGTGGTACTACCGCTTTCCTCATAATCCGCCGTAAATCAATGCTCGTGTTTCGGTTGGAGAAATGTGATTTCCGCTTTGTGTGAGGCGACTATCTCAGTCCTCAAGATTAGCAATACTTTTTTAGTCTTGTTTGAGGTTGACGTGGATTTCCACGGACGACAGAGAGCTTTTAACATCAGATGGCCTACACGCTCGTTTGCAACTTCACCTACATAATAAAAATGTTGCATTACTGAAAAAATAGTAGGCGAAAATATAAAAATACAAATGTAAAATTAAGCATTTTAAGGTCAGATTTTTTTACTGGACATTTATGACAATCCATAACGATAGAAGATAATGGTGTCGTTCATTGCGAATGGTCAGTGGCCTTCTCAGAGCGAATGTACATGTACAGAGCGACGCGTGCGCATTAATTGCACCAGATCGCCCCCTCCAAGGTAGTTAGCTCTTTTGTTGGTACACACCAGACGGACCTTTCTCTCGGTGCGGCCAGTGACATAGTGACCGTGTTAGCGGAGGGCTTGCCATGCGCTGCTATAGTGTCGTAGTGCCCATGGTGATCGTGATCTACTTATCGGCCGCAGTGGCACCAGCAGCTCAGAAGGTTCGCCGCACAGAACCGGAACTTACTTTTGCCGAAACTGTGTACGCAAGGTTATCTGGCGCATGTAAGTAGTCGTCCTTCACCTTTATGTGTCAGTGTACATGATTACGATAAGAAATGAATTACGTCATTCATTTCTTATCGTAATCATTTTGAAACTTACTTAACACTTTCATATAATCAGCTATAACATTTAGAAAAAAATATACAATGCAAATTATTCAAATGATTTCATGTAAATTTATATCGTTGAACCTTTAGTATAATTAACTGAATTTGTGTAATTGATTTTGAATACATTGAATATCAAATTCAGTTTTCTATGTACTGGTTTTAAAGACATTGGAAGCGCATATTGCTTAATGTAAACCAATTCATATGGTTAAATTGAATAATTGCAACCTTACTCTAATATCAAAACGTATTCCGTAAGGGAGTCTTTTCGATTTGAAAATTTGAACTACATTAACTGCTAAAACTTTGTCTGTAATGTGAGCACGTCTGCAAGCCTAGTATAAGTTTGTAGAGACTAGTTTGAGTTTATAAAACCGGGTTCGCAGAGACTAAATCTTTATAGGCGATAAAATAAGATAAGTCAATTTTATCATTTTTTTTTAAACTACTGCTATTTTTGTAACCTACTATATGTATTGTTTCAAATAATTTTTTGGAATTTTGTAATAAGTGACGTACGTTTAAATTTAATAATTTTATCATAAAAGCGTGCAGATGAATTTTTCTGACCATGAAATAAAACGAATTATTATATTATATTTGTAATCAAGTAATTATTTCTTGCATTTTGATTGTTATTTAAAATCAAGATAATTTATTTGCTGTATTAATTGTTTATTATATAAATTTGAAACTAAGCATAATTTTGGGTTTAATTCACAAGGGTTTATTACACCGACAGTAAATATTCACACACATTTACTTAAAAAATATATATGTATATATCGATTAAAATAGTGTAACATTATGTAAAATGGATACGTTATTATTGAATTATTTTTTACACTTACAGGTAGAGCGATAATGGATCTTCAAGTCAATTCGATGAACAGTCAAAACGAATTCGTAAAAACAATGAAAATAGTTCAATTAGATAACACTATGATTAGATCTGTTCCTGTTGATGAAGCGTTTCAGACTCTTACTCAGCCAAAGATGTATGATATAACTAAGCAGACAAAAGTTATTATACACGGATACAGGGACAGTTCACAATCTTCAGTTTCGACTGAATTGGCTCAAGCATATAACGAGAAGAAAATGTTTAATGTTCTTCTAGTTGACGCCGAAGAAATGATGAATCAGAGATATATGCTTTCTGTGCACAATGCCCGCTTGATTGGCAAAAGATTAGCAAACCTATTAGCCAATTTAGAAACTTTTGGAGCGAACGCTGAAGATTTTCATCTCCTAGGTATAAGTTTAGGAGCGCACATTGCCGGATGGGCCGGCAAGTATTTCCAACGTTACAAGTCTCGGAGGATCGGTCGTATTACAGGTTTGGACCCTGCAGGGCCCTGCTTTTCATTCGCATATCGAGAACAACGATTGGACAAATCTGATGCCACTTATGTGGATGTAGTGCATTCAAATAGATTAGTGCAAGGGATTATTGAGCCCCTGGGGCATGCTGATTTTTATATTAACGGAGGAGGACCACAGCAACCTGGGTGTTTTATGCCGTCATGCAGTCACCTACGTGCTGCTCAAGTTTATACAGAGAGTGTGAGGACCCCAAAATCTTTCGTAGGTATTCGGTGTCAAAGTTGGGCACATTTTGAAGCGAACGCGTGTGAAGTCAACGATTACGCAGTGCTGGGATATGGGTCGTCGACCGCGACCCGCGGTCTTTATTACCTGCGAACTTCGGCGAACTCCCCATTTGGGCTCGGTATGGAAGGAACGAAAAACATTAAACCAAAAGTTAATAACTGGTTAATGAACTTGAATTACACATGATAAACTAATGGCAGTTTAATAAATATTATGCTATATCTGTTGCCATAACTACTCACGGTTCATGTTTTTCTTTAGAATAATAGAAATATTGAAAATAGGTGCAATACAAACATTGCTCCTACACATTTCATATATATAATCAGTTCCCAAGAATTATCTCTTCTTATAAAAGATTAATGTGATGATTAAAAATTACAAAATTGCTTTGTAATTACAATAAGAAGAATAAGACGTATGACAATTAATTTCTGACGCTTATTATGTACTGAGTACATACATGCAGTAATGCCTACCTCCTACCTGCAATATTTGGACCCTGTGATAGTCCCAGTCAAGATCTATGCTAAGTCACTGTTACCTATTTGTTCCTAGACATTGACTAGTATCCAGATTATACCTATCTAGAAATAATTGCTGTTAATACTTTCGTCTAGTTATATTAATTGTTATTTAAAATGGTTTAGTAGATAAGGTGAAGATTATATTTAATTGTAAATTAGGTGTTATTGTAATTTTAAATCAGTTGTTAAATCAATAAATAAGTAGGTAAATAATAGAATGAATTGAAACTTTCAATTGTATTCTGAAATTTATCGATGTTAGAAGCGTTGAAAGATTTATGCCGAGTCATTGCGATGATTTCTTTATTTTCCTAAAACTACCGTTTAAGGTCTGCTGAGTACCAATTTTTTTTGCTTAACCGCAAGAAACAAACGATAAGTTGAGTTTGCATCACATCTATTTCATAAACAGTTCGTTCCGCGACGAATGTTGATCGTCTCAATAGCATTGTCGTGGTAGCAGCAACTACCGAATAATGAACTACTATCTCTTAAAACGTATAAATTTTAAGCTAACTTGCAAATTTGATATTTTGGAGTGATGCTTTACGTAATACCCGGAGTATAAATTTTCATTTTCATATTTTCAGTACGAAATGGTTAGCTATATCTTTAAAATCTCTTTGAAAACTATGTAAAGCTAGGTGGTTGTAAAACTTGGTTGTAAAGCCGCTCTTCATAAATAGTAGACAAGTAAACGTGACTCTGCTCTGATATCCTATAATTCTTCCACTCTTTATACATTATCATATGGTAACGTATAATATTATTCTACCTACTACTTGGCGTATACCTATATATTGATTTCTAGTGCCTTTTTAACTTTTGTTCATGTACCTACGAGGTGTACATATATACATAGGTATGAAGAAAAATGTTTTCAAAATAAATTAGCATCTCTGAGAGTAGCAACACAAGAGTTGCAATTTTACTAATGTCGGTATTTTAGTTCAAATTATTACCTTCCTTCATATGAACTAGTATCATAGTAAATTTCACACGCCTATAAATATTATGGGTAACTTTCGAGCACATCGGTTTTCCCATAACGTTTATTTTAAACACCAAAGCAAGAAAATTCTGTTATATGTTCGCATATAATTTCAAAAACTAAGTCGAGTGCCTCCGAGACCTAAGAACAAATGCCTTAAATTATGATCTCTACCTTAACGTATCAAAACGGAGCTCAACAGCATTAAATACTGCTGACATGAAGATAGACAATAATAAGTGTGGGTGTCATATACATATATACTCCAAAAATATATAATATAATATATTCTCAATGAAAAAGTTATGCAGATAATATTTTAATCAATTTCCTTTTCATACCAAAAGTACCGCATACACAATTACGTCTCACTTTGACGAATTTGGATATTGCTGTACATGACCATTATATATTGTAGTTTTACTTATATAACGTCATTTCTTTGTTCGTACGTAATAGAGCTGTTGCTCCATATTAAATTGTGTATACAAATTGCCTTTTGTGTCACTGATTTCCGTATAAAAAGAAATGTAACAAATTCATGACATAATGAGTGTTTGCGCTAGTAGTAGTATATACTGTATTGATTTTATACATTCAACAAAAAAATACGAAGATATTTAGAATGAAAACACTAAAAACGTCATTTCCGAGAAACTTTGACCGGAAGTGTCTCACACTCCTTTTCTCGACAACAGACTAGGTTTTGCAATATCGTACCACAAAGGTCTCCATTTTATTTATCATTATTAACAAGGTCGCTAGATGGGCTTAACGTAGAAAAGAAAACTACATTAAGTTTCCTTAACAGCCGGAACGAATTTGTTTGCAATTACACAAACACAATTTTTCAGTAGCTTAGTGCCATACAGTCGAAAACTCCAGTCGAAGTGGTTTTTAATGTGATTATACAATGCAATATCGGTTTAAATTTTGGTTAACTTTAGATTTTATAGATGGAAATTTTATTTACTACACCGCAAACCCACCGCAATCAACCACCAAAGGCCACAATGAATGTATTCGATCATTGTTATTGTAGAGTTTGTTTAATTATCGCCATTACGAATAGTAAAATCATAAAGTTTTCAACTCTGTTATCAACTACAAATAGGTTTTCGGTACATCTAAACATTCCATTGGATAGTTTAAGAACTATCCTATTCTAAGGATCCTAAAGATAGTTCTTAAATTATCTATGGCTAAGCATAACAAA
>DWON01007153.1:0-13192 GCA_018251015.1 Phocides pigmalion okeechobee
GTTTCGGATCGTCTGGTCTATATCAACTAACGCAAACAGCGTCAGACAAAGCCTAATAATTGAATTCATAATGTGTGCCAGAAAACCACGTATATTTTTTCTACTAGTGGGCAACCACGTAGTTTCCAACCGTTCCCGACGTTGCTCAACTTTATCGATCATTTACGACCTCCGACGCCGCGGGATTACACTTGCTTCCTTGAGTTCACTTCATACATAATCAAACATTGCTATTCGCGCCATAAATTATCAACACATTTAATTATTTATGGGAGGTGTGGTATGGCCTGAAATTCTAATACATTCATTACCCACTTGCTGTTGTTTGACTAACTACTATCGAGAAAGGTAATTAATTCGACAATTTTAATCCATATCCATATTTTATTCACTAACAAAGGAATTAAGTAACTTAAAAGACACTGTTTGTTTATATTGTAGACATTGTAACGGAAACAATTCATAGTCGCTATTAAAATTCAAACATTTCGTGACAGTAACGGAAATGTGTGTCAACCTTCTTGTTGTCAACATCCTAACAAGTCCTTGTCAAAAAGCATACAAATCTGAGTTTTCACCCAACAGTATGTGGACTAAATGGTTAATTACCACAAGAATAGTGTCGTTAAATGCATTATTTATAGCAGTTGCATGGGTGCTCGCTCGGATACGGGTGAAGTTTCTATGTGCATTTTGAATTGAAATGAGGAAAGCTGGTCATGTTTTCACAGCGTTTACATTCGTCAACCGAATTTGTTTAAAATACGATGGTGGCATGTCACAAAGCTGGACGAGTTTTAATAAGCGGTATTAGCGGAGAGTACCTATTGTTTAGTATTTTCTGCAGCTATTTGACATTATCACAGATGCTAGAACAACAGTTCTACGGGTTCGACCTATATTCAAATTCAAATTCAAATTTTTGGTTGCCGGATACACATTGGAGGCGATCATCTTAGTCCTCAAGAGTAGGAACGCATCCGCGTCCATCCTTAAATAGAACTTCTGTTCTATTTGAGATTGGACGTGGTTGTCCATGGGCTGCAGTGACCATTTAACATCATGTGGCCTGCATGCCCGTTTCTTACTCTTTCACAATAAAAAAATCAAAATACTTGAAATATTTCACGCTGGAAATGTGGCTTTAAAGGATGCTTTAAAGGTGGGAGAAGTATAGTTAGACCGGGAAGGTACCAACGCCACCCGCATAATCCGCCGTTAGGCATTACTTGTGTTTCGGCTGGAGAGGTGAGGTTACCGGCTACACTTTGAAGCAAGCTATCTTAGTCCTCAGGAGTAGCAAAATATGTATATTTGAGCTCAGATAGAATTTCGGTCGAGTTTGTGGGTGTATCTGGATGTCTATGGGCTGCGACTACTTAAGATGAGGTGGTTTGCATGTTTATTTGGTCCTCTTATTACATAAAAAAATGGCGGTGGATCTCTCTCATTAAACCATACGGTTTTTATTTCGTTGATATATTTTTACCACGTTGATGTATACATACTTATAAGAAGTGAAACTTACCTCAAAATATTAAAAAATATTAAACTAGTGTGCTACATCGAGAATTGTATTAAAACTAAACAAGAAGTGAACCGGAAACTCTAGCAACATAGTGAAGTCCGGCTGTCCTTAAAGTAGGTAATATTATTTTCTACATATATCCAGTTGCAGTTAAATCCATTAATATTTCTATAACGCAGATAAATGAATCAAGTATAGAAAGTTTATATCATTATTTTGTGGGTAAATTGCTGAAATCTTTATGATTTTAAACTAAAATTACCGAATTATACATTTTACTATCTTTCCAAGATTAACGATTTTTCATTGCGATATTTCGAACCAGTTGCATGGCTCGTGGTCACGGCGAAACTGCGGTAGCGCGGGAAACTGTTGACAGGAGTTAATGGAAGATTAATCGATCTAGCCTACGTTTACTTGGTTTTTCTTTTTTGACATCCATATCACGACACATCACAAAGTTCAATGCGTAGAGATACAGTTTCATTTATTTGTTATAAGTCAATGGGTGGATTTTCAAATTATTACATACATTTTATTCCAACTACTTCCATTTGCATTGACAGTACCAAATGGGTACATTTTGCTTGGTTAAAATAATTATACAAATCTGTTGGTAAATAATAGAACCATAGTTCGGCCGATTCGTACCACCGTCACCCTCATAATCCGGTATGATGTAACTTTTGTATTTCGGTTGGAAGTGTGGTTGTCAGCTACATTTAGAATCGAGGCGACCATATTAGTTCTTAGGAATAAAAACATACATATCTACGTACAACTTCAGATAAGACTTCAATCCTGTTTGTCGCTACATGCTCGTTAGATACAAGTGTGGAATAAAATGAATATTTATGTGCATTTCATCTCAAAAGGGGAGTAGTAGTTCCTATAACTATGGGGCAACGGAGCACGCTTCTCCAGAATGATCCTATTATATTTAAGCAAGGGGAAGCTTCTTCCCATGTGTACACTAAGGGATATTGGGTAGGTTTTTTTTTAAATATTCATCTTTAATAAATAATTAGACAAAAAAATAACAATATATTCATACAACTGTCCCAGATTCCAGTGTATGGAAGAGAGTGAAACTCCGTTGGATTCAAATGTTATAGGACCGACTTGATTGGCGTTAGTTAGTGGAGGCATATGCCCAACAAAGGAATGTAAATGGCTGATTGATAAATGGATATGCTTATATGGATTGATCGACTATAAAAAAGAACAATAATAAAATTATTATGATCTAATAGGCCTAATCCTAACATCAAATTTTAATTCAATTTCATAGAAATTTGTAATAACATACTACAAATGTAGACACGCAGAAAGATATATCAACTTCATAATGTAAAAAACGGTTTCGTTAGTGTGCACTGAAGGTATCTTACGTACATAATTACAAAATTATGAGCGATTAAATAATTGTTGGCGAAAATCGCGAGTTTCTTACTCAATCGATTGAATCCATTGATTGTAACGTCAGGAAGTACATATATAATGGCAATGATATGTAGTGTAAAAACAATACAATGTTATATTTAACATTTTATTACATATTTTAACCTTCATATCATCGCGAATTTTATATGTAAATTTTAGTTTAGTTTAGTCATGATCATGAGCTTTGCAGCTGGGTCAAAATATCGGCAATCAAAAATCTTAAATCGAGAGTATCTGGTACATTGTAAAATGTATCTTATTATTACATTTTCCTTCACTTTTGTTACCATTGGGGTCAATTACGAACATTATGAAATGTCGTTTAAGTCCCGCACGACATGTTCCAACCCAATTATGTCGTTACAATATCGTGTTTAATTTATCTTACTATCTTGAAGAGTTTTATATAAACAGTAACGTTACGTCGTAAGACTGCTTTATTTTACTTTTCGCTTTCATTGCATTGCGTGAACAGCACCGGAGATTTAGATTGCTCGCAGAATCGAGATGAGCCATAATTGCATTCGGCATCTATTTGTTATTTTCTGTGCACCAAAGAAAATGCAGTCAATACGTGAACGTTAACTGAAATACAATGTAGCGATTTACATTACAAATATGATGTCTTCTGAATAATTTAAATGTGGATTTTAAAGTGTTTCAAAACGTATTTCGGACGATTTTTAATTGACACTCGGGAAGCAGACTTGCGCAAGTATGTTACCCATTAAAGAAGCAAAGCAGGAAAAGGAACACCGCTAACTCAGTGGCCAACTGGCGAGGCGACGTCGAACGATTACACCGTCCGAGCCTCCATTCCATACCGGTACAGCCGCGCCAACGCTCGCAACCAAACTCATTACGAAAAGCATGAACCGCGCTACGCACCGCTATTAACGTTCGACCTTATGACGTCTCGACCATAATGAAGTTCAGTTACGATGACGACGAGCCACCTATCACCCTGGGGTGCGTCCATGCTCTATTGTTTTACAAAGAGGAAAGCGGAGGACGCGCCTTGCATCGCAATTAACGAAGAGAGTTTCGGCGGCGAGTGAATACAAAGTCGTCATCGATATCGTCGACGCTGGACAAATTACAGACGCGGCAAGGACTCGAGGACGCGCCACATAAATTTTGTAACCTCCGATGAACGCACGGGGAAATCTGTCGCGGGTTGTTTTAAAGGAGGGCAACAGTTTCATGGAATAGTGTTTGTTATGCGCGCGCGTGCCCGAAAGTTGGCGAAATTTTGGCAACGACAGCAGAAGATCGTGTGCAACGGAACTGTAATCAGCTGATACATCTTGTGATGATCGCCCGTGAAGGACGTAGTTCAAAGTGATTGATAGTGCGAGTTGCATTACAAGGCAAGATTGCCTTGTGCACTTTTGTGAACATTTAATTCCTATTAGGTGTAAACTACTGGGTGAGTTGGAACATCTTTCTGTACTTTTACTTATTTTAAATTCTATCTATCCGTTAGGACATTAATCGTTTCAATTAGCGCATGCGTTCTTGTTGACAGGGACTAAATGTTAATGCGTTTCGGCCTAAATAATCGTTATTTTCTAACATCTCAGCAAATTACATAGAGTTTTAGCGTATTCTCGTCTAATATATTCTGAAGAACGATTTAGAGTACATCGCACTCTTTTTTGCAAACACAAATTTGACACAATAAGGACATGAGACATTTAATTAAACATAAAAACTAGTTTTGAAACAAGCACATGCTCGCATGTATGGAGTTGATATACGAGTATGTACGTAGAAGAATTGTGTTACAAATACTACTTCTTAGTATTACAATACTTTTAACAGTGACACTTAGATCATTCACCGATAACATTATGTTAACCAAGCCTTTATAGGATTACAGAAGAGAGTCATGAGCCAGTGCAGATTTCATCAATTATTTCTTCACGGTTAATAACTCGTAAAATGTTTTAGACTAGTGTATCATAAGTCCTAGTTTATCTGCTACGATTCCGTAGGATAGCAGCGGTGGCCACCAACACGCGTATTATTATTAATTTCGGTCGTATGTATGTTTGTAACGAAAACTTTAAACGTGACTTTGACATCTTGGATTAATTTGAATTTTTGCATACATATCAAGGACCGATGGCATTGCAAAAATATCGCCCTGACATCCTTACTATTAGCGTTTTGTTTTTGTTAGCCGGTTTTCAGGTGTTATTCAGCCTGTATTTTTTGTGTTGAAACACTGCCAGTTGTCCACAAAATTTCATGGTAATATATCAAAGAGATGTCTTTGAAGCAATTTACAAAATGTTATCTGAGAGGACATCAATGACGAATACCCGTAGCGGGCTCGAAGTCTATTTCTGGTCACAAAATACTCTAAAATTGATGAAATATCACGAATAATAATTTCATTCGTATAACGCTATCTACACTCACGCCTTCATATTATGATCCCGTGTAGTGGTTGCCCTGGATACACACAAAGTGAAGTGCGCAAACACCCAGACCTAGAACAGATATTTAAATTATTTACCTAGATATCTGCTCGGCCGGGAAACATACCCAAAACCATTTAGCGCACTATTGTAACCACTGCGTCACGTGGGTATTCAAATTACCTTTAACACTGTTCCTGCAGCTACACTACTGCTGTGTAATTCTGGGCGCGACGCGCTGGCGGCTCCTACACACCTGTGTTGTACCGACAAATTTGTATGAATTACGGGCGAACAAAAGTGCTGTGTTTACGTCGGAGTTCCAAGATTGCGGGAGGAAACAACGAGAGTGTATTCGTAAATGTTCTACGGATACTAAAAATACAATAGTTGTGTGAATTGTCAGCATATCTTCAGTCTAGAGAAAAGAGCTCCAGATAGGGCCGCCTTCCACAATACTGACACGATCATATATATCCGTACCGCATTCAAAGTGTTATATGAATATTATTAACAGTGCATCACCTTACAAAAGATCACATGTATACCATACAACAACGCACAGAGCATAACATGCGTAATAACAACGACATTATTTATTGGAAAATTGTCTATGAAAAAACCAAAAACATACCATACGTTTAATACTTCTAGTTGCCTCTGTTTAATGTATTTAACAGAAAAAACAATTGGATATTAACGTTAAAAAACTCTGTAGTTTATAAAAATAAAAATAAATAACAGTAGTATTTAATATTCAAAATATCCGTGTTCGTGTTGATGACGTTAATGTAAATATTTATATCTTTATCACCGGCATTGAAACAGGTGCAAAACTACCAGATACTCTCACGTGCTCGACAAATTTTATTGCTTAATTTTCTTAACAAACATTAATGTTTGGGTGTGAACTGCTTGCATAATTTGTCGGAACAAGTTTCGTTAAGTGGCTCAAATTTATTAATATAGTCCGAACATTATAATTAACGCGAATCAACATCTTATGGCTAAATAAAACTTGTTTACCGATGTCATAATTATTCTCACACGCTTGTGATACGCCTTCTGCATCTTTAGGTTCGATTCTATCATTCGATAATTAATAATGGACTTTTTTGATATTTGTTACATCGTGTCTTAGCTTAGCAACAGGCAAAATAAATATATCATGGAATGCCTTAAACTAATTGTAAAAAAAGCCTAATCTAAACAACCTACAGTAGTCCGTGCCAGTGCGTAACACTGGCCGCATTCTCGCGCTGAATAACCATTCTCTGAAAAATTTTTTGCGTGAGATATGAACCAGCCCTCATGACACAAGCAGCGTCGAGTAAACGAGTATTTTTTTGTAACCCAGAACCATGGGTTGCAACCAACGGAACAAATACATAATCTACTATACTATTAGTACTATTAATAACACTACTAATTAATTAATTAAACTACTAATTAATCACAAATTATGCAAGCAGTTCGCGCTCAAACATTAATGTTTGTTAAGAAAATTAATTTATAAAATTTGACGATCATGTGACAGTAACTGTTTAGGATTTTAGTGTAATTGTAACCTTGCATGTAATTATGAAGTGAAGATGTAGCAAACGACCATTCATCTACATACTTGATGATGAAGGAACACTGCCGTAGACATTTGTCATCAGTTAATCGTATTAAAGTCTCATTTCAGTTGGGCTACGGATCCATTCATGGTTCTGATGCGTCGATACTTCTGAGAATTTAGTTGGGTCGCTTTGTGTGCCTATTACCGCTCATTTCCAACCACGGTCGATTTTCAAACTGCTGCGATAAGGCAATAGCAGTCGGCGTGTTAGAGTCGAATCCTAAAAAAATCTGCCTCTAATATTTCCTATCTACTTTTTTTATTGCGAAAGAGTAAGAAACGGGCATGCAGGCCATCTGGTGTTAGGTGGTCACCGCAGCCCATAGACAACCACGTCCAACTGTGTATAGACTGCATTTATTATCTGCTGTTTCCTGCGACTTCGTTTACGTAAGATTCAACTGGATTTTGACAGATTTTCAAAGAGCTAAAGTTCTCACGGACTCATCATACTCGCAATTTTTAGCGATATGTTAAGTGAAGCTTAGTGCAATACATTAGTGAAAACCGCACCAAAATCGATTAAACTTTTTCTGAAATTAGTGTGCACAAACGCAAAGACAAACAGACAGACATATATTCTAACAACACTTATTTTGGGGCCTGTTAAGTTAATATAGGCCTCTAATAATAGTTTTTTCCGCATTATACAGACATCACATACAATTTTATTATTTGTATAAATTTCATTGTTGTTTCTTATATTCTTTGATTATATCTTTTGGAAAATATTAATTTTCTTAATTATATTTTTACAGAGACAATAGTAATAAAAAAAATTTAAAATATATTCCTTAATAGTAAAACATGTCTTAATCTTACATTTAATTGTTATTAAAATGAAGAACACTGGTAGGACAGATTTAGTTTGTTTATTATAAAATACTAAACAGTTTCTATGTAGTTTAGATCATAAGTTTAATACAACTTGTAGGTAACGGAATTGGTTCTTAATATCAAAAAGCTCTATAAATATTAGTTAGTCTATAAAATCAATATACTCAAAGCCAATCTACCCTTTATCTACTTAAATATAATGAAGAATGGAATGAAATTTCATTGCTAATTAATGGAA
This sequence comes from Phocides pigmalion okeechobee, assembly GCA_018251015.1. Classification (NCBI taxonomy): domain Eukaryota; kingdom Metazoa; phylum Arthropoda; class Insecta; order Lepidoptera; family Hesperiidae; genus Phocides; species Phocides pigmalion. Next base: position 8,094 of record DWON01007153.1, read on the forward strand.
CAAAATATAATGTTAACTAGTAGGTAAATTTTAGAAGATAGGTTTGTTGGTTATAGAGAAATAAAACAATGAGAAAATGACTTCAATCTTTTATTTATTATGAAAGAGTAAGAAACGGGCATGCAGGCCACCCGATGTTAAGTGGTCACTGCAGTCCATGGCCAACCACGTCCAATCTCAAATAGAACAAGATCTGTTTAAGGATGGACCCAGATGCGTTCCCATTCTTGAAGACGAAGATGTTCGCCTCCAATAATGTGTATCCGGCAACCACACCTGCCCAACCGAAACACAATACATGAAGAACATGTTGCTTTACGATGGGTTATGAGGGTAGCGGTGGTACCGCCCCAAGCGAGCTCTAACGGCTCTACCACCCTTCGAACACAATATTTTTGGTCCTTCCAGACTTCTTTTATGGAGATAAAAATATCACGTATTATATTTTTATTTAATTTCTAAATAAAAATAACAAATGTATTTAAAGTATTAAGTTTAAACTTAGAAATGTTAAAGAAGGAACCGAACAAGTTAGATCAAAAGTTGGTCCTTCGAGCCTTATACTTTTTTATTTAATAGTACAGGATTTTATGTACCAAAGCTCTTTTTTTCAATATGTTATTTATAATTGAACAAATAATATAAATTATATACCTTGGATTCAGAGTCCAAACGCCATTCCTTGCTACGCAATGTGCTAATGAGGTCGGTTTTGAGTCTTTCAAAACGTTTCACTGTACGCAGCAATTCGGCCTGAAATTCGAATAAAAATAATAATAAAATCAAGGTATTCAATAATTAAATATACATAAATAAGTAGAAATAAACGTTTGTTTTTTATACTTACAGGAGTTAGAATATCCAAGTTTATGTTAAGATCGTCGTGCTTCAGTTTGCAATCTAAAACGAGAATAATTCTTCAATGATGCACTAAAAACAACTACATAAAAGATCTATGGAGGAAACATAATAAATAATAAATATTATAGTATATAACGTGAGACTATTATGAGGAAAACATTATTTTAAAATATATTTTTTTTATTTTCACCAATCACGGATTATGATAGACAAGACGACTTCGAAATCCTCAGGCGTATTAATACATCTATTATCTAAGTTAAATTGGGATTTTTTGGCTCTAAAGAAGTAGCTCAATTGCCCTTCCATTTTTTAATTATTTAGTTCTAATTTCAGTAGATAGTTGGCGCTACTCACCTGGGCCACAAACTTTAGCATTCTTTATCTTATCCTTCAGAATTGGCAGTTGTTCCCTTAATGTTTCAATGGCTTCCAGCAGTTGTTTGTGCCTTGTACTTTCCCGATGAAGATCATCATCGTGATCCCAGGGATAGTCGCTTTTACGCAATTCATCCTGCATGCAAACTATTTGCTTCTCTAACTCACCATTCTGCCAAGCTGCTGCTTCTCTATAAGTAAAAAGATCTTTAAAACTATAGAAAGTAACAACGTTATAAATAGTGAAAAAGCAAATATTTCAAAAATATTCAGCGTGTTCATACAGATAAAAATCACCTGCATGTCTTTTCATGGTCTAACTCGGTTTTCAAGTTTTCAATTTCACTGTCTATCATTTTTATTTACTTTTAAATTGTTTTAAAAAGTTTAAAATCCAGATAAAAAATTCGTCTTGTACAGGTAATTTTAATGAATGAACACTTTATTTACGATTACACAACTAATAATTTAAATAAAAATACAATAACCAATGGACGAGTATTTTACTTTTACTAATGAGAAGTAAGGTAAGGTCAATTGATCCAACAACTATTGGCAACTACAAGACGGCAATATATATTATGTACGTATTTTTCGATGGACTACTCCATTATTTTATCACCTCTATAAAATGAAATATGTAAAATTTGATTATATTAATTACCTAAATCACGCCAACTAAATAGATAGATCCTATTTACCTTCTTAACGTTATTAAAGGCAGTATCGTAATATTTAATAACTGTCATAGTTTTGAAGCACTATTTTTATGTATAAATTATATTCCAATGTAATAATTATGTTTAATTATGTGTTTATATCATATTATAGTTACTTGGCTGTCGAGTTTCAATTATGTTCATCTTTTTCAATATATAATTATAAAGGTCAAGCATGACATATGAATTGTCATGTTTCAAATACGGCAAATTTGAATTTGTAACATTCAAAAACGATAACTGATAAGTTGAAAACATTTAAGCAAAACAATTATAAAGTATCGGAATAGTTTGTATATGAGGGGTCCTTCGAAAACATGAGTTTATTAAGTGCTGTTATTCAAGAAGCGAACAAAATAAGTTCTGAAGATATAAAAAAAGGCCGCGATGAACTTTTGCCGAAAATAATTGATCTTTCAGAAAGATTGCAAGTATTTTCTTGGGGGTTACAAAATTATTTCATAGATTTATATGTAACATGTGACGCGTCGAAAAGTTTAGAACAGATGAACTATACCAAACGAAAGAATAAAGCGAATGCGGATCTCCACGAGTTAGGTGAAGAAATCCAAAGCTTTCGAAGAAAATTTGGCGAAAATGTTCACGAAATTAACAATGCGTGTAAAAAACTAGATGCAATTGTTCATACCTTTAACGACATGTGCATTGTGGTGGAAGGAATTCAAATACTTGAAACAGCGGACCGGGACTTCTGCAGTTTAAAATATGTAGACGCTGTGTTAAAAATAAAGGAGCTACAGAATGCTCTGACTGGTATAGAGTTTGACGGAAATTTGAAGAATGCATTGCAAAATCTTAATTATCAAGCAGAAAGTCAATTAGCCCTTTCGTTAGCGCATCTCAGCCTTGATTGGACTAGTGTATTCTCATGGTCTGTCAAGAAAGGTATCGACACTCTTACATATTCCCTGTCGGTCCAGCAAAACGACCCAGTTCTTTTACAAAAGGTCCTCAAAGCATTGTACCTTACTGAGCAAATAAATGCAGATCTACATGGGTTCAGTGAATTCTTTGTAGATCAACTGCTTGTCAAAATAATCAAACATAATTGTGAGATTTATACTGATGATCATGTCGGTGCACTGGTGTTCAACATCAAAATAGACCTAAATGATACAAAAAGTCCTTCAATTCAGACAATATTCAACAATTTGATGGCAGTTTTCGAATTTTTAGAATCTACTATAGGTTCACAGTTTGAGATGGACAAAAAGTTTCTTCAATGCTTTGGTGATTCGAACAGAGAGGCATTCTTTGCTAAGATCATTCAAGATTGCATTAAGAGCAATCTGCCGTCCTGTGATAGTACCTACCGAGCTTACAAGGAGATTGCTTTAGAGTTGGAAACATTTAATCAATTCTTAGTAGATTTAAAATATGTTGAGGCCAATGAGTCTCCTCTTCAAAAATTTATAAACAATACTGACCTTTTACTATATGATAAAAAGTGTGATAAAATGCTGTCAGATGTTCGAGAGTTGATCAAAGAATGTCTTCCTCACAGCACTGAGATAGTTGGAACAGTGCCTGACGTAGACGAAAACTCCATTGCAGATGTGACACAAAAAGAATTTTGTTACGATATCAATACACCGCTATTTTTTCCAAAATGTGTTGTATCATTAAGTGTTAAAAAGATTGTTATGATTATAATAAAACATTTAGAAGAAAGCACAACATTACCAGATACATACGGCAAACAGTTGGTATTGTATATAAAAGACATAGCTGTGATGTACCAAAATCTGGTTGCGGAGAAATTTAAAAATAATTTAAAAGAAAATCCACTTGAAATTGGTAAATATATTTTTTTTAAGTTTATTCTTGAGCGAATCTTAAAATATGTCTAATGTCCTATATTCTATTATTATGAATTAATTCAAATTCTATAAATTGTAGTTGATTACTGAGCTTTGCTTTTTAATACGAGAACACAGAACCATCCAGGCCGATCTTAAGTGGTCCCTGCTACCCATACACATCCTCATATAACTTCCAACAGGATTGAAGTCATACCTATCATCTTACATGATTGTATAGGTTCTAAGTACTAAAATAAATACTTAAATACAAAGTGTAACTGCACCTCCTACAGAAACAAGAATTCACTTCTTAGTGTATTATGAAGGAAGCTGTGATGCTTCTTTGGTCAAATTATAATCCCATTAACTTTACTAATAGTTTTACGTTATTGACATTTTGATTGCGATGCTCACATATTAGATTGAGTCAGTATTGCCGGAGGCCGCCTTAAACTGGAGGTTTTTGACTACATTGAAGATACGCCTACAATTTACTGAAATATATTTTTTTTTAGCATCTGTGTATCATCTACGAATACAGAGACATAATGTCCGCCCCTAGTCTAGGAGCGCCAACATAAACACAGAACTTTTCTTCGCACGAAATCCATACAGATTTGTCCCTACAACACAGGTGTGTACGAGCCTTGAGCGCGTTGCGTCGCGCATTACACAGCAGTGCTGTAGCCGCAGGGAACGTGTTAAATTATAGTTAACATCTCACAATGTTTTATATGTTTTCCAGCTCTCTTCTTCAATAATTGTCATTACCTGGCACACACGCTTGTAGGCCCTCCATGGAAGAACATCTTGCCCAAATATTTGGCAGACTACCTCAACACAATCCTTATGGAGCGTGTTTATGACCTGAGGGTTGTTGGTATGGAAAAATTGTCTATTTACTTAGAAGCAAACAGAAATATGATTTCGACCAAAATTGAGAATAATGGTAGGTACTTCATGAAGCATTAAATAACGACCCTGGTTTGCCTGAAAGCTTTGCACAAATATATGCTTTTTAGTTTATTACATCAGGTTTTTTGTATAATAGCATGATACTTGAATACACTGGGTAGATATACTGAAACTGACATTGTTAATTGTTAGTTTTGAGTTCTTTCTTTGCCGAGAAGCCAGAATAGAAAACTAAAGGCATAGGCAAATGAGACTTGTATTTATTTATCTTAAGAAGCAAACATCAAGTTATCTATTGAGTCATATAGAAGCAAACACAGCAATATCCATTTAGACTGATTTTGAGATAATTAAATAAAACATATATTCGTAATTATGCCTATAATATTTTGAACACATATTA
>DWON01007154.1:0-13192 GCA_018251015.1 Phocides pigmalion okeechobee
GGTGGCGGTGGTACCGCCCCGGGCGAGCTCTAACGGCTCTACCACCTTTGTCTTCGTTTTTGGGTTCCATATCACGACACACAACACTAAATGTATTTTTGCGCACTAAACTTTGCACTAATTGTGACTTACATCACATTTTGGGTGTTTGTATCTTTCTGTGTGACACCCATGGCAAAGGAAATCCGAATACAGTTTAACACTTACCTTGCGGAGTACAACACTGCTATGTATTACTTGGCGCAACGCGCTTGCGGCTCGTACACACATGTCGTATACGCACACATCTATATCGATCACGGGCAAACAGAAGTGCCGTATTTACGTCGGCGCTACAAGATTGGAGGCGGACATTACGTCTGTGTATTCGCGAATGACACTAATATATTAGTGAATTGTTGGCACATGTTCAGGCCAGAGAATACAGCTCCAGTTTAGTGCCACCTCTTGCAACGTGGACCCGAACTAATGTGTGCCGCACTCATAATGTTAAGTATAGAAAGCGTCATAATGCGTTATGCGGTTACTGAATTTTATTTAAGTAAGTTTTTATCATCCCGGCATCTAAGGTCGGTCGCCATTATTCATGTATATATTTTTGTATTCCCAAAGCTATTAAGATAAAGGTAATGATTTTTAAAATACTGTACATTTGCTATTGTTGTCTGTTATCTCAAAATTGTTCTGTTGATAATTTAAGGTTTTCAATCTTTTGTCTGGTCACTCGAACTTAGACATTTTTTTAATATTCTGTCAAGTTTTGGCGTTATAACGATAACGTTTTTGCGTTATAACGTTAATATTTTTATGTCAAAACGATTATATTTTTACGTTATAACGAATTTTTTTTGTGTTATAACCGTTATGATGAAAATATATCCGCGTTAAAATAATAGTACGTATTTACGTATTGTTGTGTTTATATGTCACGTAGTAAATAAATACGTTATAAATTATGAATGTGTTGTTCGTTTCGTTATATATTTCGTAAAACATTAATTCATATTTATATTTATATTCAAATTAATTTGTTTTGGCAAGAGTTTGTAATTTTATACTAGTATATACTAACTTCAAGAAGTCAAAAATTATGACATTTATAAACTACAAATTTTAAAATTGTTTGTTAAGGGACTTGGTAGCATAAAATGCATTTTTTATTAAAGTTTGTTTTAATTTGATATGTACTTATTATCCCGGGATTATTATAAAATGTATGCTACTCCTACTTTATTAAAAAATATATAAAAAAATCATTATGCAGTTCTTTTGTGCACTGCAGCATAAAAAAATTCAAGCCTCTATTTGAAACGAATTTGGTTGGAATCACAATATTTCAAAATATTTTTACTTCTATTTGTAAATTCTAACATCTCATTAGTTTTACCTGAGTATATATTTTTTATTTTAGAGAGAGAGTTTTTTTGATTTTCCAACAGAAACATCTCATGTTCTCACACCGGTACGGCTGAAGTGAACTTGTTAAGTGAAGTTTACTGTAATAACCGCATCGAAATCGGTTAAGCTGTTTCTGAGACTAGTGCAAACAAATGCACAGACAAATAAACTAAAAATCTAGCAAGTATCGTCGTGTGTTTAAAGTTAATTGCGTTATTAAAGTCCTCTAATAAAAGTTTTTGTCATACATCTTTCGGTTTAAAAATACGTCACTTCTATGAGAACAAACATTTACACTAAGTTAATTTAAGCTATCATCGATTAATACAGGCGGACATATAGTATTATCAGCTACCCATTCAACTCTTTGATATTTAAATGTTTGAATAACGTGTACTTCCATGTAGAGACAGCGATTATTTTATTGACATAGAAGACATTTTTTTTTCAAAACTATAGACTATATACAATACATTTTTCATAAATCTCTATAAACTACAACGAACTGTCACTGACGCGTAAAATATATCTTACTCTATCTATATTTTAGTTGACTTGAACGAGTTTATTCAAATGACTACAACAGACCTAGACTTAGGCGCTATTATTTTTCTAGGTCATTTTGTCCTGGTGTAGAAAGGAATTGAACTTAGCCTTTCGTTCACAATACATTGATTTATTTTTCATTTTATTAAGTACTAGATACTTGATTAACCTTTTTTAGTTGTCGATATTTCGAACCAGTTGCATGACTCGTGGTCACGGCTAAACAAATTTAGAGCTTGGCTAGAGTTAGGCTCAGTGTTAAGAGCCATGCTTCCAAATATTGGCAATTAAAAATCGGTAATCATGACTAACTGGTACGTAGTTAAATGAGAAATAAATCAACATTAACAACAATATTACAAACGAAAGGCTAAGTTCAATTCCTACCAGGTCCAAATTAATTATATAAATTCTACGACGATATTAGTTTAAAGTCAGGCCATAAAGATGCATGCAACAATTTGACTGCAAAAGTCAAACGGCACTCAAATTAAAAGTCTACCTTAGCTTTGCAGAAATACTTGAGGAGGGCAAACGTTCCGAGCAAAGTAGGTGCGACTCATTAACCTAAATACTAGACCTAAATGCAGTCCTTTGTCGACTGTCTACTGCAATGGACATCACTTACATTGAAATAGCTGCCATACCAATTTGTATGTGTAATCAATTTGTTTAATTAAAAATCTTCCGCAAAAAAAATGGATTAGTTTTTTTTTGTTTTCAGTCGGCTTGTTGGTTTCAATATACATGTACGTATGTGTGTGGATGTGTGCGTGTACATCTATGCGTGCATGCATGCGTTAGAACATGCGTACGTATGTCTTTTTTGTAATTATGTGTGTGTGTTCCCTTGCGTGCATGCATGCGATAGAGTTTACGTACGTAATATATCTAATATAATAATTGTGTGGTATACATATGTACATTTTGGCACATCTTTTGATTAAATGGTTTGATTGGCTTAAATATATTACATGTCATCTGATTTGTATCAATTCGGGGAGCGATATAGTGTAATATCTAATATATTGTAAGTCGGATTTCTTTGTTTATTTTTAATTTAATATTTTGTCAATATGTTGTTCAGTAGAATTCTGAATATATATCTACATTTAATAGAAATAGTCCATTTAATTAAAATTTACACAGCATGCAACCATAGTTTATTTTTTGAGAATCAAACAATAAGTTCCAGTAGAGAAGTCACCTGACTAAAGAACCTTTACCAGTTTCCTTGATTAAAGTAAAAGAAACACTAAACATTATTGTTTTATGAACGCAAAAACAATATATAATTATACAGACCAGTGCGTGTCTCGTTAACCTAAATACTCAGGATAGTACCGAGCATTCCGCCTTTGTTGAGAAGAAAATGCTGACATATCGTGAGTTTTAGTAACACAGGAACCACCATTGTTACACCCATTTTTTTTGGAATATTAAATATAGTAGAAGTTATATTTACATTTCGGTAGACAGGTGTTTTTGTCGGCTCTAATTTTTGCATTTTGTTAGACAGGTGTGTTTGTCGGCTCTCACATGAGACGACTAATCTTAGTCCTGAGGAATGTGGCGACTATTTTAGTCCTCAAGAGTGTCCTTTGCAAAGGTCTTAGTCCTCAGGATTAGTAACAGGAAAACAGGAAATGCCTACGCTGAACCAGTTTTCTTGTTAGCATGAAGCATTACTTATGTTTCTGTTGAAAGATATTGTTGGAGGTTATTAAGTCCTTAAAAGTAGATAGGGATCTTTGATTGATTTTAGGCCGAACTACAATGTACTAACATTAGGATTTTAGGATATTTATTACTTACTCCATGCAGAACAGCTAAATAGAATAGCTATATGAAGTAGATAATAAAATTTCCTGGGCAGATGTGACCTTATCAGCGGCTGTATTTAAAGTTCGTTTGTTTTTTCTATTTCATAAAAAAACTATGAATTATGAGAATTATGAGGATACGCACAGATACAGAAATAAAATATATATATTAATAATAATTTATTTTGACTAAATTTATTTTGATTACAATAAAACTATAAAAAACATGTTTTTTTTAATCTAACTAAAAGTTAAACTAAGTTAAAAATGCATGTATAAAATGATTAAATTGCAGTATATTCGACATAAATAAACAACGTACCATTTATTTTGATAGGTACTTAATATTAATTACTATCAGAATGTCATAATATTACAATTGATTGATTTATTCCGACAGCAAATTAGCTATGAAATGCACGGAAAATTCATCTTTAATGGATTAGACGTAAGGCCTATTACAGTGTAAATAGTGTCATGATATGATCACAATGTGGCTTCCATAGCTCCAATTATGGTAACAGAGATTTACGAAAATCAGGAGGCATTGTTACAAGCTATCAATATGGTACTAGATTACGCTATCGTAGGGGTCGGTAACCTGCGGCACGCGAGCCGCATTCGGCTCTTTGAATGAAAGTATTGGTTTTCCAGTTCCATACACAAAATATTATATTTCGTCAAAACCCTTAAACCGCACCCAAAGATATAACTATCTATTTTATATTCTGTATGTATATCAATTGTTTTATCTGCCAGTAAAAGTCGTGTTGAAATCAGAACATAAAGACAAACATAAAATTATTTAAACATATTTTCAGTGGCTCTTTAAAATGTGTGAAAAATTTCAAATTGCAACTTTTGGCTCTTCCGTCTTAAAAGGTGGCCGACCCCTGCGCTAGCCTGTTCAATGCCCTTAGTTATGAGTGAAAAGGCTTCCGGCTCTTACCAATACGTCATTATTCTAATGTCATTTTGTCAAAATATGCCTTTTTATGTGAGAAGTTGCAAACGAACATGCAAACCACCTGATTTTAAGTAGTCGCAGCCAATAGACATTCACGTACAATCACAAACACGACCGAAATCCTATCTCACTTCGAAAGTAGATACGTTGTTACTCCTGAAAACTAAGATGGTCACGTGGCTCATGACTCACTCTGTTACCATTCACGTCACGGCGATCACGTCACTCAGTCACGTCACGTCAATCATGTCACGGCGAAACTGAGTTTAAAAAACAACATCAGCATCAGCTAAAAGGTGGGAGAAGTATAGTTGGACCGAAGAGGTACCACCGCCGCCTTTATAATGTGCCGTAAAGCATTACTTGTGTTTCGGTTGGAAAGGTGCGGTTGACTGCTACACTTTGAAGCGAAGCGACCATCGTAGTCCTCAGGAGTAGCAACGCATCTATGTTCGAGCTCAGATGGGATTTCAATCATTTTTGTGATTGTACATGGATGTCTATGGGCTGCGACTACTTACCATCAGGTGATTTGTATGCTCGTTTGCTACTCTTCTGACATAAAAAAGACGTTTATATGTATAATATATATTATAGTAGAGAAAAGAAGAAATTTTCAAAGATTTGTAATAAGATGTCGTTTCTGCAACCGTGAGACGCTGGGCAGATCTCTAATGTAATATAGAACAGGAAGTTTTGTTTGCTTTATATGTAATCTTTCTTTTATTAGTTTTGTTGGTTTGTCTTCTTATCTTATCAGACTTTATGGTAGGGGTTAATAGAGTTCCCCAGATGTGGAGCAAACTATTCAATCCTTCAGCAGCTGAATGTTGAAAGTTTAATTGGAAATCTGTAACTCCGTATGTACCTATAGAAAGAATGGGTTTGATACTGGGAGGTTAGAAAGTGGCAGCACCTTGATACCTTTGAGTATATTTGTCACCTTGATATCCGTCCCCAAGACAAATCGTAAATAATTAGTATAATTTTGCTATTTTGGTTGGTCTGTTTATTTTTCAATCTTTTTTTATATGAGAAGAGTAGCAAACGAGCATGCAAACCACCTGATGTTAAGAAGTCGCAACTCATAGACATCCACGTACAACTATAAACACGACTGAAATCCTATTTGCGCTCGAACGTAGATACGTTGCTACTCCTGAGGACTTAGATGGTCGCCTCGCTACAAAGTGTAGCCGGCAACCGCACCTCTCCAACCGAAACACAAGTAATGCTTCACGGAGGATTATGAGGGCGTCAGTGGTACCTCCCGGTCGAATTAGAGTTTCATTTTATTAAGAGTGTCATTTTATCTAGCGATAAATAATATCGTGCGGCGTTTTTTGGAACTTTTATGCATAGCTTACTTGGTTCAATCCCCAGTCTGGCATATATGAAACATGAATTTAGTATATTCTGCGTCTTTATATTTGTGAACACACACAACACAACATAAACACACACAAATATAAAGACGCAGAATAAAGTACATATAAAAGAATATTTTGGGGATATTTGGCATAAATTTGTTTATCACATTGGTGATTGATGTACTGTATATTTTAAAGCCGAACAACAAGATTTTCCCGCGACTAGTGTATACTTAAAACTTAATGATAACGACCTCTGTTACCATTAATCATCATTATCTGTATTTATATTTGCCATCCATCACATCTGTTGCGGCATTAGGCCGCTTGTATACGCCCGTTTTAACCGGATCGGACCGTAAATACTGGATTAATAAAAGGAGATCCTTTTATACACTTGTAAAAAAACCAACGATCACCGACCGGTTAGAGCACTTGAATTTAGGAGGAACATAGATTTTAGGGACATAGGTTTTGAAATGGTGAGTTCTGTTCCTACGACACCCTTTTTTCATCACATCACTCGCCGAAAGTTGAGATTCCATCCAAGTCAACTGAATTTGTAGCGGTAAGTTCCATCCGCATCAGCTGGATTCTTGGCGGTTCTCCACAGTTTGCGCGTTCATTTCTTCCAAGTATGTGCACGATGTAGAACTAGCTTCCTCCTGAGGTATGATAGAGCTCTTCAAAAAGATGCAAATAGAGGTCTCCTTAAAAAACGATTATGCATTGGCGACGGACGTTTAGGTTGAGTGAGGAGATGGAATTTTATTTCCCGAAAATGAAAAATATGTTTGGTAGCGTCTACACTCATCCATACGCTGGCATAGACCGCCAAGTTTTACGTCTGACCGATGTCAGTCGCTTTAAAACTATAGGACCGTGTTGCATAATTTTCTTCCTGTACCGGTGAACAGTGAATGTTATAAATTAATTGAAACCTAGGGCCAGTGTTTGTTGTGTGTCCGGAGTAATTACGTCGCCGGTTTCCGGTGCATGTACATATATTCACTGTAAGTCATTTTGCGAGGCGACCATCTTAGTCCTCAGGAGTAGCAACGTATTTGTGTTCAAGTTCGGATAGGATTTCCGTCGTGTTTGTGGTTGTACGTGGATGTCTATGGTCTGCGGCTACTTAACATCAGGTGGTTTGCATGCTCGTTTGTTACTCTTCTCAAATAAAAACGCCAATTCATTGTAATAAAACGGTCCGTTGTCCGGGAGAACAACGGACGTATACAAGCGACCTTACGCTGTAATTTGACGAAACGATACGCAGCGTCTTGCCTGACTCAACTGTGCAAACACAGGTACTTACATACTGGTGTATCATAGATACGTACATACGCATCTTTGCTATATACGTATCTATGATACAGAAGATACGTATATAACTATATTTGGAACTTGAAATATGCTTTGATATGTGGATAACGTTTGTGGAACCATGCTACATGGGCACGGACTTCCTTTAGATTGTTTAGGCTAGGCTTTTATTACAGCTACTTTTAAGTTCTTCGCTATAAAAATATATTCGGAAGTTGTAATGTATTTGGATTCAGTACGTTGTAGAATTATATCTCGACCGGGGAGTTACCAACACCGCCGTCATGATCCGCTGAGATCATATCAGTTCTCAGGAGCCTAGCGTCTACGTCTAACCTCAACAGTCTCATTTGAAGAGGTAGGAGGCTTCAGCGAATACTTATTATCAGGTGCCCTGTACACTCATTTTCTGTTCTTCTAACATAATCTTCACAAGTCAACGATAACTTACTTGTTATTCTGTAAACATAAACAAACTATATATAAGTAGATGGCATTACAAGCAGTGCGTATGTACATTAAAATTAACTTAACTCTATACGTCACCGGAAACCTTATATTGAGTATAAATGCGAATTATTAAAAAAATATACATATTTCCCTTTTGTTAAAACATTTTTGTCACAGGAAGACATCTTACGATCTCTACTAACCGGAAGTCGTGCATTTAAGCCGAGCCTTGAACCTCTTCACGTTTGTAGAGGCTCTGATATCGAACTCTTAACGAAAGGTTAAGTCGCCCGGCTATATCAACGCCTACTCGAATTACAGAACTCTGGAGGTCGGAGATTTTTGTTGTTACGCCGGCAACCGCACCTCTCCAATCGAAACACAAATAATGCTTTACGGCGGATGTCTGTTGAAATTTGTATTTGATTGCAATAGATCAAATATGGATAGTCAAATCGTTCCTTGATCATGTTCAGATGGAGCACTTTCGGACACGTTGCTTCAGGGATCTGCAGCACTTACGCATATCTTTAGTTATATCTATTTAGGAAAAAGAGATTGAAAGTCGCTGTCATTTTTTCTGACTTAAAGCGTATTGTGCTCCGGTAAGATAAGACAAAGATAATAGACAACATTTTAATAAAATCGCATGAACTCTGGTGGTGCGGTGTTCTGGTGGAATTTTCATTTTCAGTCTGGATCCAAGTTCAGAAATATCAGCTTCGCGTCAGATTCCACAATACATTTTAAGACAAAAACAAGTGGCGGTGACTTTCAATCGCTCATTTCCTAAATAGATATAACTAAAGACACGAATCAGGCATACTGCACCGCTCAAGTGAGTCAGTGGCGGACAAACATTACAATGATTACGTAATGTTGTTGGTAACGTGACAAATATGGCGAAGGTCTACCGGTCTCCAACCATGACCTGCACTGAAAGTGGTAAAGTTCGCGTAATGCTGAACTTTGATAGGATACCGATCTGTTTTTTGTGAACGGCAATGTTATAGTGTGGATGTGTGCATGCGTACATGAGTGCGTGCGTGCGTACGTGCATGCGTGCGTGCAAGCTTGCTTGCGTGCGTGCGTGCGTGCGTGCATGCGTGCGAGTGTGTGTGTATGTGTTCGTGTGTGTCTGTGTGTGTATGTGAGAAACGCACAGTATCCGTACGTATTTATGTATTTGTGGCCGTATTTATAATGAGTGTATTTGTTTTTGTGTACTAGTGTGCGTCTGTCTGTATGTTTGCAAGTATTTGCATATATGTAGGTGTGTGTGTGTTTTTGTGTATGTGTGCATGTGTTCCACCAGAATTCGATTGCGGATGTTAAAACCCCTTAAGACTGAGATGGTCGCTTCAAATGTATATCAACCAGAAACCTGTATTGGTTCAAATTAGTCATGAGTAGGGCGGCAATGCCCTTTAGGTGGAACTAAGCTCTACCTAGAACTGAATTGACTTTTAATATCATTTCCAAGGAAAGCAACGTGTAACCTTAAAACAACACGACGAACCTAAGATCCCTTCTCTTCAAAGGGTCCTTTCTCGTTAATATGGACGCCATTAATGCGTAATTCGATAACATTCCGCAGTTAATATTAATGATTAATAAACGTCGGCCGAATATCCCCATTCGTACGGAATTTGCTTTTGCTCATCCCCTGAGCATTGGGGTTACCACACTTTGAAAATGTCAAAACAGGACACTATTTTTATAAACAGAAATATAAATATAATAAAACTGAAACTGATCGCTGCCTGTACCTGATATCAAATATATTAAAAAATTCGTAATGGGAACCCAAAACAATGATTTTTCATTTTGTTTGTTTGCCTGTATGTTTGTGCACCCTAATCTCAGAAACGGCTTATCCGAGTTGAATGCAATTTTCTTTACATAGGATACAAGATTTCTTGTATCATATGTAAAAAAATCATAGACACCTTTAGGAACATCCAGACTCATAGCTGATATCATTTTAATATCTACTGTCAGGTCTCAAAATCAGATGTCCCAACCCCATAACAACTAGGTCAGGTAAACACGCAGATCAAGTAGGCAATGTTTTTTGTAAAGGAAATTTATAATTAAGTATATTTTTTATAATAATCAAATAATATAAATAAATTATAAATATTTTTATTCAGAGTAGTTTCTTTACAGAACAGTTTTTGAAAGTCAAAACAACTACCTGCGACTCATTAGGTCGCTAATAAGACTTTCATATCAAAAATATACAGTTATGTATATTTTTTTTCAGCTTATATCTAGATTTTATGGACCTGACCCTAGTATCTTAATGTTATGTTACGTGACATATCAAAAGTATGAGAATATATTTCTGTTTTGTACTATATATAAATTGTACCTCATTGCTAAAATAAACGTTGCGAAGTGACAGTGGTCCGTAATTTTGTGTCCAAGACAATCCCAAAAAGTATAAGGAGAATGCGCACACGAGTCTAATATCGTAGAGGGCCCCAAAATGTGATTCCAACTGTCGCCACGCGGGTGAAGGAATTTTAAATTGTTGTTCGAGGAACAACCACTGTGACTTGTGCCTTCTAATGCAGTACATGAAGGCTTCTATAGATAAAACATTTTTCTTGTTCCGGGAACAAAGGTAGTCGGTATCGTGGGAGCGATTGATGGTTATGTGGACTTTCCAGCCACAGATAATCCCATTGGTAGCCTCTTTCTTGTAGAGAACACCAGGATCTCGAAACGCAACTGATGTTCTCTATCAGAACGCTTCAATTGAGATATATCAGGAACTTGCCTGGCTACGGCGCTGGTTTTTGTCTACATTGGTGCGGACCATTCACATCGACGTCTTTTCCGGGATCGCTTCATCAGGATAGCTCGAGCTGCCATTATTACCACTCCCGATCCCAGAAGACTCCTTTTAGTTACCTCTTACGATATGGGAGATACTATAGTGCTGGTCCCGAATGTCAATAACTTAGTGTGTTCTGTGTAACGGTCGTAAACTTAATGACGGAAGTGTTTCCATTAATAATTTGACGCATCGATTTCGAATAATTTATATCCATAAAAAATCGATTTTCAATAATTCGACGCATACAAACAATATTTTATTTATCATTTATTTATTTATTTATTGTCCTTTGTACATATATTTTATCAAATTAATAGTAATCCTTAGTAAAAGTGGTTTATGTCTTTTGTAACATAATTATATTTGTATTTAATTTGGCTCCATTTCTCGGTTTGAATTCGTTTAGTCATGTTAAGGCTGGAAACACAAAAATCGTCTGGAAAGCCCATTTATCAACGAACGGTCAGTGCACAACAAAGTTTTTGAACGTAATTCGTGAACATAAACATGTTTAGTGTAAAAACATGTCGTTCCAAGGAATTTTTATCTGCATGAACGCAAGATGCCATTTCACAACACGCTTAAAGGTGATAAGAATTGTTTTGCAATGTTTTTGTTACATTAATAGCGAAGTGACTTCAAAAATTCTTGAGGTCTAAAAAAGTGATCTGAGATTGGACTACTTGAGGTTGGATGTGGATGCTCACAGGATGGAGGACTAAAATAGTGATATGAGATTGGACTGTTTGAGGTCGAATGCTCACAGATTGAGGCGAGTATTTAACATATGGCTTGTACACACGTTTGCTACTTTTCTTATATAAAAAAGGCTAATATACCTTTTTTTTTGTAGGTTTAATTAACATTTCCTTAATATAAATTCATATTTACAATAGAAAAATCTTAAAACTATTATAATGAAAGCCTAACCTAAAAATCTAAAGGGATCCCGTGGTAATGCGGCTAGGTGCTAAGAATACTAGCCGAATTTCCGCGCTGAATAGCGATCGCAATTCTCGGCACGAGATATGAACCAGCCTTCTTGTCACCAGCAGGATTAATCAAATATGGGACTAATTGTTTAAAATTTTTTGAGCACTCGAACCCCACGGATCATATGTTTCAAATCCAAGCAGAACAAGCGCGTAATCACTGCTAAGTATAATATATTTGCGCTGCTTGGCTTCTACAGCCTCCCCCGCAGCCAAAAGAATATCCCCCTGTCGACGTACAATTTCTACCACCTATTTAACTATATAAAGATATTTGATATTACATTTACGATCTGCAATGACTCTATCCTTTGGGTAGAGTTCTTAGATTTCTTCGTCCAAAATTAATTAAGTATTACCATTTACTCCCACAGGTCTACCCATTAGCGAGACGGATTTAGGATCTAAAATTAATCTTCATGAATTGGATAATTCACGATCAATCAACGGCATCCGACAGTGCTTGTAACTCTATTTGCTCTACCAAACTGGAGCTTACACAAATACCAATGCCTTTATTTATATAACAGAGTGCTCCTTGTTCCAGAGGGATGGATTGGAATTTACCTGGAGAACGTTTGCATGAATAAGTTATTAGACCAAATATTTTTTGTTATTCAGGTCGAGCTGGATTTTAGAAGGTTTAAGATTACTATCAACTTTGTGTGAGTAGAGACCTTTTGCCGTGGATTCGTCAACGTAGTGTGATTTAGGACCTTTTGCCATAAGAAGGGAACTCGAGTTTTCATAGATTATCGTCAACCTCGTGTGATTTAGGACGTTTTGCCATAAGAAGGGTAATCGAGTTTCGTGTTCAAGTTTTGAGTTTCGAGTTCGAATTTCGAGTACGAGTTTCGAATTCTAATTATTTCGAGTCTTTTAGTCTATGTATGTAAAATATAGATATTTTTGAAGGCCCAGTAGCCTCAAAGGCTTCGATTCTAACACATAACATATTGTTAGATTCGTTTTTGTTTTTGTAATGATGTTTCGTTGATTTTAATGCGTGTATTGATAGTGCAATTTCGTCAAATTTAAGTATTATATGGCACCTGTAGAATTACAATGAAGTAAGAAATTTTTTTTTGGACCAAGCGAAATTAAATGGCGTATGTAATTTTTTGTGTGTATATTTATAGTGTATGTTATAAATAAATAAATGATAAAGAAATACCAAATATTTTTTTACAATTTAGAAATAGGTCACTATCATTCTTCAGGTGCGGTGTCTTGTACTGCCTTTTGACTGAGGCTTTCCTTGTGTAAAACTTTTTTTTTCCATCCGAGTTTGAGCTTCTGAGGGGTGGAATTTTCAATTTTTTATTATGATAGTTTTTAATATGATAGTTAAGTGGTCACTGCAACCCATGGACAACCACGTCTAATCTCAAATAGAATATAAGTTCTATTTAAGGACGGACGCGGATGGGTTTCTACTCTTGAGGGCTAAGATGGTCGCCTCCAATAATGTGTAT
>DWON01007155.1:0-13190 GCA_018251015.1 Phocides pigmalion okeechobee
AACATAATTCAATTTTTAATTTGGATTCCATATAAATTGTAAAACAATTTGGATACCATATATAATTATTTAACGATACAAAATAGTTATTTAAAATATATAAACAATTCTTAACAACAAAATTGGTAATATCTAAAGAAACAACTAACAGATAAAATTCTTAATTAGCTATGAAGCAGGTACTTAAGTCAAATGTATCCTTGAGTAAAAGGCAAGATATATATTCCATAATAAACTAATTTGTTTTCAAAATTAAAAAGAAATGTGTTTCAGTAATTGATAACGGGATTAAGCGTACATTTTAGTTAGATATACATATAGAGTTAAATTGTTTTTCTATTTTGGACTAATTTGTATAAGAAATTGTTAGAAACATCGCTTTAGGTAAATATTATGGATCTCCGGAATAAAATAAATGATTCTCATTAATATTATATTACATGCTCTGTTATTCGCTACATCTTGACGGGTATATATAATATCAATGATGATCATGATAATATTAAAGATGATATCTGTGTTTTCAAAATTCACAATAACGCAAAAGTTAGTTTACGTGGAATATCAGAACAATCAACGTGAGAGTCTAATAATAGAACAATTGTACAGTAACAGTAACAAGGAAACAATAGGACACACTTTGATGAAGGTCACACAGAACACAAAAACGGCTTATTTTTGTTCGACAGAATCGTGATTACGATGAGATTATATATTATTAATAATTAAATAGGATTTTTTAAAAATATTAAGATGATATTCAAGTAACAACAAAACTATTATATAAGACACAATGATAATTTCAAACTAATATCATTACGTAATTTACCCATTTTACTATGTAATCTATACTCTCACATGATTTTTGATTGCCGATATATAAAACCAGTTGTTGGCTCATAGTCACTGATAAGCGGCAATTTAAAATCCTTAATTCTGAATACCCGTTACATAGTCAAATAGAATCATGAAATTAAATAAAGAAATATATTACTGAATTGAATATAAGATTAGATAAAGAAGTACTATACATAAAAAATAACGCGTCAGAATGTATTACATATTGTATAGGCTGGTATATGACAAACACATAAACATCTACGATACGTTTGCTAAAGGTATAGATGAGGATAAAGTATAGGAAAAATACTCAAAGGATTCTATTTTTACAATACAATACAATACCATTCTTTATTCGTCATTAAATAAGGTAACTTAAATACTGTTAAAAAAATAAGAAATATTTAAAATGTAGGATGAAATTCACAAACGAAATAGTCTGGAGCGTATAGAAATTATGCATATGATCATATCACACTTAAATGATTGTTCTATCGAATGTTGTTAAAATCTCAACACCATATTTTACTTACATATCTATTAGCACCAAATTTATCTCATAATTCTATAAGATAATATTTTTATAACGACTATTTAATAGTCGTACTTGTTACATTATTAACATCAAATAGTTCGTTTGATCAATGTCGCCGGTGACAAGAGCGCTGATTCATATCTCGCGCAGAGAATTGCGATTGCTATTCAACGCGGGAAAGCACCTAGTGTTCTTGGAACCATGCCGCGTGGTCACGGACTCCCTTTAAATTGTTTGGGTTAGGCTTTTATTATAATTCGTTTTAAGATTTTTATCATTGTAAATATACACTAAGATAAACATTTGCTTATTATAAACTAGAGATGTTATTTTGATTAACAATTTATAATTAGAAAGATCACATTTCTCATTCACATTATTTCATCTCGCCCTATTCAGTTTATTATAAATATGGCAACAATAAAATACTGACAATGAGTTTTACTATTTTAGATCTCATTCTTGTACTTCTTTTAAACCAACTCTCGTAAATTCAATTCATTATGACGAAAAATGCATTTCTATTGTCGTCATAAAAATCCGAGAGGTCTTCAACACCTAAAATATTTATTTCCTGTATCTTAATTATAACAATATCATTAATCTTATCATCGGACATTACTATTTTTTCTAAGATGTATTCGATTAATATATATCTGATTCTATACTTATAACTAAAAAAAAATCGATTCCAAATAAATTTATTCAAAAAACCAATTGAACTCAAAAAAAATCACAATTTTTCCGTTCCTGGCACGATTTGTTATTAAATTGAAATGACACCAAAGAAAAATAACTATAACAGAATTGGGGGCCTTTTTATTGAATTTTGTTGAAAATAAACATGAATACCTAAACTTAACTTTCCTGTCTTTTCTCGACCATAAGTTGTCACCGTTTATCGTCGCCAATATCTGCTGAGACAAAAGTAATATGAATCAATAAACTTAACTATTCTCTTTTCTCGACTCCACTGACATCATCCAATCATTGTAGACCTCTGTTCACTCTAAAACACCTCTTTCCTAAAGTTGAACCCGAACTGGTCACACTTGACCCTGAGGATCCGGGCGAGCTGCGGCGGCCCGCAGTAGAACACCGTGACCTTCCCTTTGCGCTGCTCGTAGAGACGCTGGAACACCTTGTCCCAATTCGGGCGACCAGCGTTGGTGCGAGTCTTCAGACCGGTTATTAGATCACGTTTTTCCTGGAAATTTGTAAAAACTGAGAAATAGTTCTGAAACACATATGTCTACATTTTTTGTGCCATTACATTTGGTCAAGAAGTTCTTTAGTTGAACCATTTTTTATTGATCTGTTTAATTTGTAATTATTTGTAATTCAGTAATTAATCACACAGCTCTAACATCTAAATCATTGCACTGGAATCACAGATTGACAGTCTTCTCAATATAGCGTCAGACCTTTCCCAGATTTTTCACAATACCATAACAAAGTAAACAATCCAAAATAAAAATTTAATATCTACGTATATAAAGATAATTTATTAACATAGAGCACATTTTACAAAATTGCACGGTGATGCTTGCGAAAGGGTAACATAACGACACTAAGGGACGGGTGATACAACAATTCTATCGGAAGAGTGACAAAACAAGAGACGTAATTTTTAGAGGGGCTATATTAGTGTAATAACTCAAAGCAGCTTTAAAAAATCTTGTTTAAAGTTACGGAGAAGCTCGGTTATCCAGCGTACCTTCTCGTGCAGCAGGTCGAGCGCGAGCTGCAGGCCGACCGCCTTCATGTCGCTGCGCTGCAGCGCGCTCGTGATGTACATGTGCATCTCCAGGAAGCGCGCGCCGCTCGCCGCGCGCAGCTCCGCCTGCTCGATCTCCAGCTGCGACAGTAGCGACACGAACCACTCGAAGGAACGCTGCTCGCGGTTTATCCAGAAGAAGTCCACCTGGAACACGTTTAAAATACATTGAAAAATATAAAAAAAAACTAAAACACTAACTAAGCTAAAATGAATAGGTGGTAGAACTTTTCTGTCCGCTGAATCCGCTGTCAATCATTTTTTGTGTTTCAGCTGGAAAGGAGCTCTTGGCAGCCGCACTTAGTAGCGGGCAATCCATCTCAACAACATATCAAACGAGCATACAATCTCGGATAAGACTTCTACCTTGCTTGAAGTTGTATGTTTGTACATAATAGCCCCTACCGAAAGAGTTGTACCGAAAGAACATTGTTGCGACTAAACTACATCCAAGATCAGATAGGAATTTAGCATGGGTGGATGGTGAATGTTGTATGTTTACGTCGATGAGATGCAGTCTAAGTCAATTCATGACATCAGGTGAACTATATGTTAATCTGCTGCATAATTAAAATGAAGCCAATGCTGCCGGCGACGAGAATAACACTGAAGCAAAACATGTAATTCTAAAAAATGTAATAATACTAAAATAGTTTTAGTGATGACATGTAAGTTACCTTCCTCAAGTTCATGGTGTTGGTGAGGTCGGTGGTCCAGGTGTGGTCGCACTTGGGGCAGGTGTTCCTGGCGCCCCAGTAGCGGTACATGATGGCCTGCAGGATGGACGCGAAGGGCGTGACGCCGATGCCGGCGGCGATGAGCGCGGCGTGCTGCGCGCGGAACATGTGTGACGACGCCGCGCCGTACGGCCCGTCCAGGTAGATCTGCGATAAGATTCGGATCTAGATTAGAGACCATTGTCTCATACTAATCATTTTTTGATTCGATATTTCTTTTTTATCGACATCCCTAATTCATTCTGTTACTACTACTGTAATACTTCTTGTATATACGTCTTGTACTTTATAAAGAGGTAGATTAACCGTCGTAGTGTCAACTTAGCTGATGATCCTCAGTTTTGGGGTGACACACCTGTTGGATGCAGTATGTATCGCTCTCTCTCGCTTACTCTCTTCACTTTTCATATCTACATAGTGCATTGAAAGATAATCATTATACGATCATATACCCATATATTATGATGTTAGCAGATTATCTAATTTTGTTTCATTACATAAAAAACTTAAAGATTAACTTAAATTTAATGAATATAAAAAGAAATCTGACAATGATTTTCCATATCTATTTTAAGATGATGATTACTCGCTAATCAAAAACTTTATAAGACTATAAAACTAAAACAAGGAATAATGATCAAAACCCAGACAAAATGAAACCATTTTCAAGATCTAGAAGAAAAGAAATATTCAAGCAAAACCAAAATATAATATTTTGCCATGAAATGAACATAATAATAGTATTTAATAGTTTTCAAAAAGAAAATTCAAATTCATACATACATACATTTAGAATTTTTCAAAAGACATTTTTACGTATAAAGAAGAGATTAAACAGAAATCGAATTGCAGTTTGTTATTTACAACTTAAAGCAATAAACAAAACATTGATTAAATGTTTAGGCAGACAACATGATCATAGAATTGGAATTAAGCTACCGTAGAATTGTTTACTTATCTATGTTAAATATATTGATGGTGAAAGTGAGCACAGGCCACAGGCAACACATGGGTACACCAAAGAATAACCTTCAATCCTGAACCAGTGTCAGGGAACACTGGAGCTACTTGAGAGGCCCGGCTCAGGTACCTCACGTACTCTCGCCCCGGGACTGTTATAGATTTCCTCTCCTGTTCATTTGATTTCTGGATAAGATTATGAAATAAACGCACATAATTTGTCATTAGTCTTCTTTATTCTTATATACTTCTTCTGTCAGTTAAGTATTTCGATACTTGGTAGAGCTAAACTTCTGAGAGAAGTACCATCTTCTATTGTGACGTAATCCTTGTGATTCGATCGTAGTGTTTGATGCCCACTTAAGTGAAAATTTTGTGGTCTTCAGAAGCAGCAACACATCTGCTATTGATTTCAAATAGAATTCGTGGTCTACGTAGAGTTGACTAGTGAGGACTATAGATGGCAATGACCATTGACCATAAGGAACAATGCACCATCAGGCTGAATGTATGTTTGATTGCTAAAGGCTTGTTCAAGTTCCTGACTGGACTTGACAAACGGCTAGTCTACAAAACCAATTACGTATCCTTCTGTAGTTACACTGTTCCGCAACCGAAAAAAGTAGTGTATATCCGTATAAAAACAAAAAAAATAAGTTACCTCCAAGGGTTTTCCAACAGGGTAATTCGAGATGTTGCCTTCGCTGGTCGTTGACTCCGAAGGGCTCACCACATTGATGCTGGGTTGAGCGTTCGCCTCCACATCTCTGTCAGGAGACAAACTCCTGGACAGCCTTCTTCGAGCTGGAATTAAGAAGTTATGGTTTAATTAACAATGGTTCAGAAATCTTCCAAGAGTGTGGAACATAAAAAAGAAATTAAGTAGAGAAATTTAATTTCACAAAAAAATATTTGGATATTTCATATTTTTAACACGCTTTTATTAGCTTGGGCTGTATGTAAGTATGTAATGAAATCTTTGAGCATAATTTTTACTAATTTCCAGATGTCTGATTAATTTGAAACTTTGCACACGTATCAAGGACCGATGACAATGCAATAATATGTAAAAAAATGAAAAAAGAAAATATTTAAAAAAAAAACTAAACAAACACGCTTTTATAAAAAAAAAAAAAAAACAAATAAAAAAGTATAAATGAGAAAAAAATTGCGATGTAAAAAAAGCGTGGGGATTTTTTTGGTTTTTTAATTATTATTTATTTTACTACTATTTTTCAATCACCATCAGTTTATCCATTCCTGCGTTACGCGACCTTATTTTGTTTTATAAGAATTTGTAAAACTATCTTATTTTTTGAGACGTCCCAATTCAAACTTCAAAAATAATACAATTTAAAACGGATTCTTTTTAAAGGATTGTTCTTGGAGAACCCTCGTAATCGGCGGTGACAAAATTACCATATTCTTTTTTTTTCGTACTACAAACCTATTGTACAATACGATATATATGATATCAATAACAATGAATGTTATTAAATAGGATTAAAAGAGTGCAGAGTTTACAGCCGGGGTTTTTCTCCTTAGGAAACGTTTTGAACGTTTAAATTTGATAGTGTAATTGCAAATCAAGTATTGAATACGTCAGATCAAGGAGCCATATATTGTGTAGTTACCTATAGTAAGGATGCTGTCGTTGGAGCTCCGGCGGTGGTCGTCGGCGGGCGGCTTGAAGGCGAGGATGGTGGGCTTGTTGCGCATGTAGCGGAAGCTGTGCGCGGCGGCGCGCAGCTGCGGCGGGCGGCGGGTCACCGGCGGCCCGCAGCGCAGCCGCGCGGCGCGCAGCGAGCTCTCGTCGAAGCTGCGCTCGGACGAGCACCGTGGGTAGTCTTGGAGACTGGAATGTCATTTACAGAAACGACCGATTAAGGGCAGTGGAAAGTATATTGCAGAAACGATTAATGTGGAAGAATTAACTGTCCACCATCATGTTTTATGAAACCACCGTAAAACATGGCAGAATTATAGCTCACTCGAAAGGATATCACCAGAATCCCCATAATCTAGCATGCAGCAACTTTTGTATTTTGGAAAGAATGGCAAGATTCTTAGCAACACTGATAAGCGAGGGAATCATTTCAGTAGGAGTAACAACGCATCTACGCACTATCTCAAATAGGATAATTCTATTTGAGGTCCATAAGCTGCAGCGACGATTTAGATTACGAGACTTTCATGTAAATTTATGAAATTTCTGCGATAAAATATTATAAAAATCATCAAAACTGTCGCTCTATTTGAAGTTAATCAAGGATGTCACAAAACATCTTACGCAATTAATCGCTGCTTCTTCTTGACATGATTGTACACATCAGGCATGGAACGAGACTTCTCCAACAAGCGGAACGGAGACAGCAGCGACGAGCGGATTGTCTTCGGCATCGAGTTTGCTGAAACAACGGAATAGAACTACAAATTAGTGCCACTAACAAATACCATGTTGTACTAATGAGTACAGTAATGGCCGCACTAACCAACCATCATGTAATAATGAGTACAGTTTAACTGTCCCACTGTAGGGCAAGAGCTTCCCGTGAGAATAACAAGGGGTCTAAAGGTATCCGGTTTGGCAAAAATGTTACGACGAATATAGGTTTCTATTTCAAATTGTGTTTGTGTTATCGTCCTTGTATCCATGGCATCCAGGCCATGGCAGAGTAAACCATGACAAAGAAATATTTTAACCAATTACAATTAGAAAATAAATTTTACACTTAGCAAATCACATACGTTATGCATCAGCATTAAATTGTCGATCAAAATCATTTAAAATAAAAACTTCTTGTAATAGATATTTGCTATAACAAACTATAAAAACTGCTGAAAAACTAATCAATGTAAAACATCCAGGAAATGTAATTACATCGTGCAGAGAATTCAGATTGCTATTCAACGCGGGAATGCAGCTAGTGTTCTTGGAACAATGCCACATGGGCACAGATTCCCTTTAAATTGTTTAGGTTAGGCTTTATTATAATTTGTTTTAAGAGTTTAATTATTGTAAAGAAAATATCCAAGAAATAGTAATTAATCCTATTTAATACTAAAATTATCTCGTAAGCGCATGTGACTACTTGTTTGATCTTTCCGATTAACAAACTGTGGAACTAACTATACGCATACATATTATCACCTTGTATTTGTATCCCATTTGCTTGGAGGCCTTCATCCATGCTGAAGGCCTCGTTGGAGTAGCCCGCGGGCGAGAAGTCCACCGACCGCTTCTTTGATGCTCCAGAACCTTTCCTTCTACTCCTGTTGCTCTGACAGGAGCTGGAACGCGCTACTCTTCTGAAATTATTACAAAACTATGTAAAGAAATATACATTTCACACATAACAAATACATCTGGACGATAAACCTCCTTTGTTCCTTGGTTAATTGTCGTGATTACTTCGTCAGAGTTAGTGGGTTTGATTCGATTCCTACCCAGGAATACAAAAATAGAGAATACGATTGCTTAAAAGACCAGTCTGTATATCAGTGTTTGCTACCTGCCTAAAATTTTACATTAGAAAATGTTGATTTCCATCTCCAATTGTTTTGCAAACAAAGTAAGTACTTCAGTAGTACTGTCTTTCCGTAAATTTAAGTAGAAGTTATGATAGTACTTCAAGGTTTCGTACTTCGAATTCGTGCCTGGTATGTCGAATATTTGGATCTTAATATTAGGAATACCAAATTTATACTATGCTTACGGTGTTTAATAATATTAAAAAAATATGTTATAAAAAGATATTTACTCATGGGGCACAGTTTCAGGTCCATGAAGCCTCTCCTGTTCGCTCTCAAAATAGGAATATAAGCGATTAGTCCATTCCCCCACACCGCGGATGTGCAGCCACAGGTATTCTGCAAAACGGATAGGAAGGTAGCTTTAAAATCTATTTTAAAATTTCAACTAAACATACTAGGTCCAAGTTAATACATATAAAGAAGTCACATCGAGAATATTTTATTTTTTAATTTGAAAATAAATAATTAAATTGTAAAAAGTAAAAAAAAACGATCCGAAGAAGTATACGGAAGACGAGCAAGTCCTCAACTCAGGTCCTAACTGGATAAAACTACATGAACTTTAGGTGAACTTGGCTGAATGCCCATTACTTTTCACGTTTAGTAAGAAATGCAATAGATACCTAGAAATACCATCGGAGCAACAGAGAATATACTTTTTAGCACAAACGTAGTGGTCTTTATATCACAAATACTGCAAAATACAGTGTGTTAAGACAGAGTGCTTGTGTGTGGTGTGTCGTTATATGAGAACCGAAACAGAACAAACTAGACTTAGAGTAGATAAAAATAAAATAGAATAGAATAGAATCTACCAGTAGGGTCTTTTAGCCGCCATTACAGTTTACCGTTGACCGCGAGCCATACGGATAATTAGTTCGAAATATATACATAGAAAAATGCATAAAATTCGCGTTGACATTAGTTTCAAATAATAAATTATAAAATAATTTTCTTCTTTAGACACTTGCCTTCCAAATCCGGTGCGCTGCTGATAGTGAACGGGTGCCACTCGTACTTAGCGATCGCGGGAATGTTGACGAACACGTAGTCTCCGGCGTGGAAGTCGAACAGCGGCGGTCGCTTCACCACGAGGTGCGTCACCCTGGACGGCAGCAGGATCCCTGAAGATATATACGTTTTGCCGCGCTCCGATCTACAAGATTTGGTATGGTAAAGTTCAACAATATATTCAGATAAAACGTTTCGAATCGTATGGTACTTAACACGATAGAAAAATGTTTAAAAGTACTTCTAAATAGATTGAATTTGGTGATATTACAATAAGAACACTCATTAACATACAATATGATTAGAGTAGATCGTAATGATACCATTAACTACATTGTATAAACAGTGTAATAGATTATTTAAAATAAGAAAAAAATAGAAAAAAAACAAAGAAAAAAATAGTTTTTTTTTTATAAGAATATATTTTGATACAACAAAAATAATTATGCACATAATTTAACTACATGTAACAACGAATATGATTTCTTAAAATTATGATTTAATCCTAATCTAATACATTAGTCAGTGTCCATCCAACATGGAGTTAAGAACGCTGACCATATTCCAATGAATAGCGATCGTATTTCTGCGCAAGATACTTAATTGAGAGTACAGACAATAATCATACCTCATCCAGGTAAGCCTCAAGAGCCTTTCAATTATGTAGATGGTTCCAGGAGCCACGAACCATTTCCAGAAGTTGGGAGCGTGGAAGATCAACAGGATATAAAAGGGAACGTACAATAGATGAGTCCAGTAGAACACCTGTAACATAGAATTTAGATAAAATAATAAATAGGTCGTATAGTTGGACTGGGGAGGTACCATCATCCTCGTGATCCGCCATAAAGAGTTAAGGCTGCATTTCCAAGCGAGCATACAATCTCAGTCCTTAGGAGTAGAAACGCATTTATGCATGGCGATACACTTTAGTTCTGTTAGAGTTTGGACGTGGACTTCCGTGGATTGTAGATACCACTTGACATCAGGTGACAGACGTCCTCAATTGCTTCTGTACCAAAAACATAATTTTAAACTTTCCTTATGACGTACAACACTGTTGTGTATTGTGCGGGAGAGTACAAGTGCTGTATTTACTTCGACGCTACAAGACTGAGGGCTCGGTATTCGTAGATGATACACGGATGCTGAAAACATAATATTTCAGTGAATTGTCTGCGCATCCTCATTCTAGACAAATAAGCTCCAGTTTAGTTCTGCCTCCCGCAACGCTGACCCAATCTAATATATGAGCGGCGCAGTGAAAGTGTTAGCACCTCAAAGCTGCCCCCGCGGCGCACGGCGGGGCGCGAGCAGAGCGCCAGCACGCCGAGCGCGAGGCACAGCGCCAGCCCCGTGGGGTTGGCGGCGCCCGCCACCAGCCCGAAGCGCGCCGGCCGTGACGTCACCACCCATTCCCACACCGTGAAGTTGTTTGCGTTCAACACCGGGTCGTGCACCACCACTAGAGCTGGAGGAAGAAGATCAATGTCAAAAGCCGGTATTGTATAGGGAGAATACCATTTGAAACAAGAGTGGCTTTTCACATTTCAAAACCATTATATCGTATTAAAATAGTTGTTTTACACTGTGTGCGTAATGTTTGAATGAATGAAGAAATGCAAATTTCAGTCAAATCTCGCCCTTTTGAAATTTTGTCCTAAAATACCTTATTTGAAGTTGCCTAATAATTGGCTATTTGAACATATGATGAGGATCCTAAGATCACATAGTTTTATTGGACCTGGGATTAGGAAAGAACTTAAGAAAAGAACAACAGGTCATTAGATGTTTCTAACACTGAGCGAAAATAAGACTACACTACAAGACTAGATTGTGCAATATTGCATTGCAATCTTGAAACAGAACTTAATAAATAAATAAAAATACAGTGAAAAATTGTTTTATTAAAAAAAAGATTTTATTCTCACTAAAGTTGCATAAATGCATGATGGTGTGCAGAATACTATACAACACAATGAGGATTCCAGTCAGTTTGTGCAAGTAGACATGGTGGTCCAAGGGCAACAGGGAGCCAGCTCCCCGCACCCTCAGAAACGTGATGCAGTGACGCAGCATCAGCACTAACACCCAGGAACTGTTGAAGTTCAAACATTGACCTGGAATCAAATAAAATCGATTTATTTTGTACAGGCCTATAAGGATTTTTTTCTATTTTTAGGCTGTCAATCTTAGTTGTTATAGCGGATAGATTAGTGAACTTCCGACAGACGTGCGCGACTAACCAGTATCTTCACCAACGTAACAGCATAGAGAAGTATTCGCCAGATGTCCCCTGATCGTGGCAAAGACCCATGCTTAAGAGTGGGACAAGAAATAGTTGCAGTTCAGGTCCACTTTGACTATTAATCATTATGTTCATATCAATAATACTTTTTATGTTAAAAGAGTAGAAAATTCTGAAAGCTACTCTTTAGCACCAGATATTCAATCGTGGACTTGGTCATACTTGGCTGCAAGACTGCAGTCCTATCAGAGCTCGTAAGTAAATGCATTGCTACTACTATAAATGTTAATGTGTCAGTGTAACTTACCACAAGCCCTTGCAAATATCACAAATCCGTTGGATTCCCTGTACTCCACGATCCTGGCGACGAATAGTCCAAAGTTGACGAGAAAGAACAGCGCCAAGTAGATTAAGAAAACGTAGTTGTTCTTGAAGTAGGGCAGAGAGAGTTGATAAGGCTTCATCTTAGATAGCTTCCGGCAGAGGGAGGTAGGTTCTTTTTTTGGAGTAGGTGGCACTAACCAGCGGTCGATACTGGAAAGAAGTTATATAGATAAGAGCATAGTAGTTGTAAATGAGCATTCAAGCACAGTAACCTGCTCTCATGGAGGCCACCTGATGTTAAGTAGTCGCTGCAGTCCACGGACGTCCAATTTCCAGACTCAAACTGGATTAAAGTCCTGTCTGGGCTCCTAAGTAAATTTAACCGGCAACTGCACCTATCCAAACTAAATCAGAATTACTTTACAGCGGATTATGATAGTCTTCGAGATACCTCCCCAGTAAAACTATGGCTTTACCATTCAATTTTTTCAAAGTCGTATGAGACTCTCTTTGGCTTTCAGTTTGTAACATCAGGTGATCAGCATACTCTTTATTCACTTATATAAGTACCTTATGGACAGATTCTCCAAAAGTCCTCCATGTTTGTTCAGTTGGTTCTTCAGGCCTTCGTACGTAATCGCCCCTCGTTGTTCAGTGTCAGCGTCTTCAAACATGGCGGTGGTGAGATCCAAGAGCTGATCATCACTGAACTGCATGCCATTTTCCTCCATGCAGGCTCGCATTACGTGCTGGAGCTCCCTGTGCTGGATAAGGCCGTCGCCTGAAGAGGGAATATAGTTAATAGTATAGATAATGAGAGTAGTGGAAGAAATATAGGCGAAGACATGAGTCCGGTTTGAGATTATATAGCAACGTCCACGGGTTGCAGAGACTACTTAACATCAGCTGTAACGGTTTGGTATATAGAACAAAGAAGTACGATTCTTAATGGATATGTAATAGATAAGGATTATTGGATAAAATCATTTTTTTTATTTACAGAAGTCTTCTTGGAGTTGGTAGTCCAGTACTGATAAATAAAATGTTCAATTATAGAGAAGTGGCAGTTGTACATCTGAATTTCTTTTTTTTTATTGCGAAAGAGTAAGAAACGGGCATGCAGGCAACCTGCTGTTAAGTGATCACTGCAGCCCATGGACAACCACGTCCAATCTCAAATAGAACAGAAGTTCTTTTTAAGGATGGATGCGGATGCGTTCCTAC
>DWON01007156.1:0-13190 GCA_018251015.1 Phocides pigmalion okeechobee
AACGGCTCTACCACTTTTAAAATAATATTTATAAATTCAAATATATAAACGTATGGTAAAGGAAAGCGGGTAGACTTTGACACGCTCCCCGATAAAACGTATATGGAACGCTAGTATGAAAGCTATTATTAGTGCTCGTAAAGTGAATGAAATAGCGATAAAAGGCAACGATGCAATCGTAACGCATGCGTTTACGCGCGCCGCCCGTCGCTGTACAAATAAACTTTATTATACTCATATATAACGGCATTAAACTAGTTTGTTTACTGTATACGTGAATAATGATCATATTGCTTGCACTAGCTTGTACACGCAGTTCTACTCGCCCCGAAGTCGATGTTACAACACATTCCAAAACATCATACAACTATTTTTTTCTCGCTATATTTATATTTGAAGCAAAACTGTAAAAGGAGTCTAAAATGTTTTTTATTGTCTATTTTACCTGCGTTCACACAAATTTTCCACTCCTCTTTTAGTTTTCTACAAGTGGAATTTCCAAAATTCCCTTCTACTTTGAAGTAGTCGCAACAGTGACCTGCATTCTTATTTCCTACTCTTTTCAAAGTAAAGAAAAATATTCTGGTTATCAGAGGTATAGATAAAAAAAGCTATAAAAATCATAAATAATTTTATTTTTAAAAACACTAAATAGCGATGAGATTTAACAAAAAGGTCAAAATTTCATTTCCAAGTCAAAGGTAGATTATGATTAAGTATCATAATAAATATTAAATAATTTATTAATAATCATATTTAAATTTCATTCAAGCTCAATTTCAGGCTAAGCTCGCGTTGAAGCCGTTAAAAAAATATCAAAGAAATTAATTTGAAGAGAGGACTTGCCTAATACAAGTTTCTTATAAAACTTAAAGGGTGAGATCCCAAACATTGTAAAAATGTAATATTTTGTCAAAATAAAAACTTTTTTCATTTTCATTTGTAGTTGCTAGTTTTTCAATTTTTTTGATAAACAATCGCGTCTGCAATATTTTTTTTATAAAAAGTATCCTATGCCCTTTTTAATACTTCTAATAATATGTGTACAAAGTTTTGGCGTGAACAAATAAACTTACATTTATGTATAATATCAGTACGGATTTGCATACACTTAATGAATGTCAAATTTATAAAGTAAAATCGGCTTTAAGCACCTTAATGACTAAGGTTGACCGAGAGAAAACAACCGGAAGAAATTAAACCTTATATCCCACAATCCCTTACAAATATCGTAACACATTGTACGTAACTATATTATTGTAACTACACTATCCCCCTAAGATGCGTCATAAAAGCAACCGTTCGTATCGCCATAAAAAATCGCACCCCATAATTATTTCACATAAAGCATTTGCACCACGGGATCTTAAAGACGCTTGAGTTAAACGCGATCGCAATTTATTGCAAGTTACCGCCACCTTGGAGATACATACGATGGAACTCCTACTGAACAATAACGGGCTGACAATAAACAGTAAGTTACTGGCAAACAGCTTGGCGCAAAGACGATAACAGAAAAGATTTCAAATAGATATATTTGAAATAAATTTCTTTAATCGCGACTTGGGTGTCTTGAATCTTTTTCGGATGAAAATGATATAATAGAACGAATTAACAGTTTCCCTGCCGGGTACAACATTGCAGTGTATTGAGCGGCGCAAAGCGCTTGCGCTTGTACACATAGGTGTAGTACGTATAAGGCTGTATGGATTACGGACGAACATAAGTGTTTTACCTAAGCGCTACAAGACTGGGGGTGGAGTAAAGTATTGTTTGTCTATATGAATAATAAAATTATAACTGACCTCTATCAATTTAAATGTTACGGGTGTGTAGAATCGGGCCTAACTCGCAGCATATAGTATGTATATGAAACTAGACTATAAATATAATATAAGAAGCTTACGTTAAATTTCAGCATTAAAATCTCCAATTATACAATACATATTCACGATATCTGTAATGAAACACGTAAGGTACAAATCTGAATATCAGACATAGATCCATTGCTTTAGCTCAGAACAAAGTTTGCCTTGTGATAAATTGAAAATATATATATATATATATGTATAGTTTTTTTCAATTTGTTGAATATTTTCACTGATCTCTCATATAGACGCATGAAACTATCACACAGTTCGTCACTATTATTTTTACACAGAACTGTGGAACGGTGTTGTCTGCTAACTCTTACCCTGAAGGGTTCCACCACCTTCAAAACGCACCACAATAAACGATAAATTTCATACGAAACAGACTTTTCCATCCAGTACGTTTGCTTCAAAATATGAAACCAGCGCGGTCGGAACGGTGCACAATTTGTTTCAGAGTTTATCGCCCAGTTTGCTGCAATAGATGTGCTGGTACTTTGGCAACTTTTATATTTGCAGTAGGTGATAATTTGTGAGCACTTTAGCCGCAAACTTTAGTGTTGCCAACAAAACAATAAAGAAATAACCACAATATCCGCAGCGGCGAATAAATTCGCTTGTTGTTATGTAAATAAATATACGGAACTAAGTAATACTTTACAATATATTTACTAAACAAATATAAATATGTTTTACGTAATTCTAAAATAAACGCGCGAGTCTTACGGAAACTCACGCTTTTCCGTTAAAAAGGATGTCAGAAACTCATAAACTGCATGGATGACAGATATTCGTTTATCACGTAATGGTTACTATATATTTTTTAAGATTGTTGCGACTCACCAACCACCATGTCTGTTTATAATAGATCCCTTATTGTGCTGTGGTCTTGTATAAAGGTTGAGGCAATATACTCAGATGAGGCTTTTCAATACATCCAAGCTTCTATCGCGCTTGTGGCTTGACACCTGTCGTGTGCGTACAAGTCTGTATCGATTACGACCGAACACAAGTTCGGTATTTACGTCGACGCTACAAGACTGCCAGCGGAAACAATTTCTATGCATTCGTAAATTTTATACGAATACTAAAAAATATAATATTTCTGTGAATTGTCGGCGCATCTCCAGTCTAAAAAACAACTCCAATTTAGGTCCGCTTTCCGCAACGGTGACTCATTGTACATGAGCATTGTAGTCAAACTTCATATCTACGTAACGTCCGCCTACATATGCCCTGCATCCGGTCTCCCCCGCGCAACCCACCACCACTCGAAAGTACTTCACAATAGATTAATAAAAGATACCGCTAGTACAGATATGACTCAAAAACATTGCCTACATGCATTACGCATATTTGCGCAAACGTTTTCGCTTTTACCATAAAACCTTCCATTCGTTTAAGCATACAGATAAAAGTAACGTGTTTGAATATAATTTTAAATTAACCATCGTTTTGTTAACTTTTACGCATAATTCTGTTATTTACACCAACACAAGTTCCGTTTTATGTTATTTCTGTCAGCCTATTGTTTGACGATATGCGTGGTGCAGTGGTAACTATCTCGATCTGTGTTGCAAAGCGTTCAATTCCCAGTCAGGGAGAAAACTAGATTATGAATTTAGATTTCTATTCTGGGTCTAGGTGTCAATATAATCGTCTTGTGTTCCTAGCCCCACGACCCAAGGAATCCTAGTGCGGGATTCTGAGTCTAGAAAACGTTAATCTGTTTATGTTATATATATGTAAGTGAATATGATATATTCTAGGAACTACTGCACAGAAAGGATTTAATAGGTAAAAATAGGGGACTTTATTAAAAAATATTTTTGTTTCGCTGCAAGAGGTCTCCAAAGATTTTAAGGATACGACTGACTACCATGATTGACGCTATTAGATACAGAATTCCTGGAGTATATAATATTTAGTACAAAACTCTACCTCAGAAACTTCAAACATCTACAATAGCATGTCATATTTATCCTGCTCTGAATATATTCAGAAACTTTACTGAATATCATATATTGTATATGATATTCAGTAAAGTTTCTGAATTCCGAAAAAAAACAGCAATCAGCGTTGCCATTTACTAATGCCATTTACAATCTACCCACGAAAACCTTTACAATTTTAACTTACAAATTACCCGCTATATAACTAATTATCTACTTTCACTCATTGTAAACGTTCCCCTTGATGCTAATTGAATACTATTTTCCACCATAACCGTGTACAAAATCAATTTACAATAATTACTCACGTCTCTTTGCACAACATTAAATTAAAACTAAAAACTAATTACAAAACTAAATAGTTAAGTTAAAATTAATTTTCAAAATGTTAGCCTGTAGAAGTACAGCTAGGCTGCCACTCACAATCCGTCGTATCGCAGTCCTTGTTTCGCTTACAAGCGAGTTGACCATCTCAGTCTTTAGAAACAGCAACGCATTTATTGACCACATCGAAAAGGATTTAGTCTTCTTTGACGTTGGATGTGCATATCCACGGACTACACAGTCCACTTATTTTCAGGTGGCCTGCATGCTCGTTTACTATTTTTCCAACATAAAAAGTTAAACATGGGTAAAAGTTCAACATCTGTGTGTCCTTTTGGCATTTCTACTCAACGTTGGTACAGCATTAAATTTCTGACGATGCATTAGCGACTTTTTTGGTGTAGAAAAATCCATAAACTGGCTGATAGTGACTGTTATCTATCATGTAGTTTACATGCCTTAACGCTAAGATAAAAAAAATGCAGACAATACTAATCAAGAATGAACTAGATACAAGCTGCAAATGCACTTAAAAAGGGGCAACCATCTTGGTCCTTCGGAGTAGCAACGATCCTAAGTATGAGCTCAGATGGGACTAAAGTATTGCTTGATTGTATCTGGTGTGGTGTTGTATTGTAATTGATGATAACCAAGAATTTACTACGTACAAGCTGCAACTACACTTAAAACGAAGCAACAATCTTCCTCAGGACTAGCAAAACCTCTACATACGAGTTAAATAGAACTAAAGTCCTGTTTGAGATTGCATTTAGATGTCCATGAGCTGCAGCGACTAACCAATATAAGGTGGCCTGCTCGTTTGCTTCTCTCCGTACATATAACAAAATTTCCGTAACCTAAACAAATCCCCCCACAATGTCATCTAATACAAGAGTTATCGCACGTAATTTTCTCAATCTATCACAGACAACACCGACGTCTTAGCGTACAAATTAATACGCGCCAATAAAATAAACGGCTTGTTTAATAACTGTACTTTGGGGTGAGGTTTACGAGCTGTTACTTCTATATATAACTATAGATCTGTTTATATATTTTTGTGTCATATTTTGGCAGAGAGAAATATAACATCAAGCCATTTGGTCCACTTCAGTTAAAATATTTACTGTAGCGCCCATTTATTAGGTTGGGTCAACGCAGCGGGAGGCGGAGCTAAACTGGAGCTCATTTCTCAAAACTGTAGTTGCGCAGACTATTTACTGAAATAATTTATATTATATCCGCCCCTAATCTTATAGCGCCGACGTAAACACAGGACTTATGTTCGCCCGTAATCCATACAGATTAGTACGTACAACGCAGTTGTGTACAAGCCGTAAACGCCTTGCGCCACGAATTACACAGTAGTGTTGTACGCAGCAGGGAAAGTGTTAATAGTGTTTTGATGAAGTTGCGTAGATATATCATATCTCTTTTTATTCTTTTTACCCAAAGGTTGTCTGGAAGAGATCGCTAATAGCGATAAGACCGCCTTTTGTTTACACTTCTGTATTTTGTTGTATTACCTTTGTATTTTCTCTTTTGGTGTACAATAAAGCATATTTGTGTAGTATTGTATAATTATACTATATATTCACGATTTTTGATTTTTGATTTTTGATTGCCGATATTCGAATAAATTGAATGGCTCGTGGTTACAGCGAAACTGCAATCAAAACTCAAAAATCGTTAATATCAAGTGCCCGGTACACAGTAAGTATAGATTCCGTGAGAATATAAAATCATATACGTAAATACCATTACTGTTAAGTCGTGTTACGTTTCAGTATCGAAAACCTAACGCCTGAATTGTTCTTGTCTTCAAAAATAAACCTGTCATATTTTGACAAGGTAATGCTTTAATTGTTTCTGACAAAGTTAAATAGGAAATAGTTGTCAA
Organism: Phocides pigmalion okeechobee; assembly: GCA_018251015.1. Lineage (NCBI taxonomy): Eukaryota > Metazoa > Arthropoda > Insecta > Lepidoptera > Hesperiidae > Phocides > Phocides pigmalion. The sequence goes on from DWON01007156.1 coordinate 6,048, forward strand.
CCTACGCGCGCAGAAAATACATATTCATATGATTGTCTTCGTGAGTAATTTTAGAAAGCGAATTTCTTACATTTCCGTTCGTTCAAAATTAATCTGCTAAAACCGTCTGTAACATACGCTGTAATCATCATTTACACATAAATGAAAATTTAATATTTGTCTTGTAATTTCCTAACTACTGTTTACTTTCTTAGTATAAAGTGCAAAACCTGTTTTGTTAACTTGTATATATCTTTTATGCAGATAGGAAACAGTAAACATTTACATATTTACACATGTTAAAAGCATAGCAAACGAGCGTGCAGGCCATTTTATGTTACATGGTCTCTGCAGCCCATTGACATCCATATCTGATCTCATCGACTGAAGTCCGATATCACGTTGTGTATAGATGCATTGCTACCGCTGAGGAGTGCGATGGTCCCCTCGTAGCCGGCAACCCCACCTCCATAACAGTAACATAAAAACAGCGGATTATAAAAGCGGTAAAGATACCTATCTAGATGAACTATACACATACAACTTTTTTTATATTTACGAAAAACATTCAGTGTTCAAATCACAAGGGCGAATAAAACCATGTGCAATGTCACGTAGCCACTATCGTGGATCAGGCACCTTAAAAGATGTATGTTATGTTCGTCCTTGAAAATATCCCATTCACTCCCAGCTGGAATGCAGTAGAACACACACAAATATAATAGTCCACGAGCCATATGCTAATTTAGTCAACCATTTCTTCTCAAGCGATAAACTCGTAAAATGTTTCAAAGAGGTGAATGTCGGTTACAGTTGCATGGGAGGGATGAGCTGGGGTGGCAGCGGTTTCGACAGGTTTTTTTCCTGCATGGATCATCTGTACTCGTCCTACCTATAGAACCGCAACCGACATTCAGGAAGCTTCACGATATACATCACTAAGGCATCTTACTAATTATTTTCTAAAAGGAATTGGTCATACACATCAGTCGCTGGCTCGCAGTCTACAACGCATGCTACAAACGCACCACACTGAATCTCCAAAGATCAACAAAGGTCCAGGTAGGGGCAGGCAGGTAGCCGCGCCAAAACATTCACGCAACGCAAACACAGCATCCGGCGCCAAGGTGTAACGACGAAACGAGATGCGATCATTAAGTCCGTTGCCTGTTCTCCGTTAGGAAACGTGTTACATTCCTCACGAACAAACAAGCTATGAACTAACGATATAAAGTATATATTATACGTAACAAAAATACATACCAATTATATAGACGTAAGTATAGCAATAGGACATACAACCACTATGTTTTATTGTATCAGCATAACCTACAAACGAGCTATCTATAAACATATTAAATTACATATTATACGTAACAAAAATATATACCAAATATATGGACGTAAGTATAACAATAGGGAATACACGTCACCACCTTTTGTATATTAGAAACGGTACAAACGAATGTGCAGATCAGAATGTTAGAAGCAACTCTAGATCATATCCAACCTTAATCAAGGCTAAAATTTTATCTAAATTGATGCATTCCCATTTTTGGGAACTAATCGTCGTTTTGCCTGTAAATATACCCGATAAAATAAAAATAAAAAACAAAAATATTTTTATTCAAAGTAAATTCATTACAGGACTCATTTTGAACGTCAATACCACCGACTAGTAAAGTGTTTCTATGAAGAGAAGAGGCTAGTAGAGACCAGATAACCACAACTCTCAAAACCGAACCGCATAAATTTCTGCACGGCGGATTAAGAGGGCGGCAGTAGCGCCTCTATGGAATCTATGTACTTAGCTTATCTTTCTACTGGCGAGAATTGCTAACATTTAAAAGCACTATATTTATATTACTATAATTTAATAGATTATTTAGGAAAATACTATAATATATCAAAAACAATTGGGCAACCCTATTTTGGTCCCTTGGCGGAATGCGTTCAGACAATATTTGTAATAGAGTTAGATAATTGACCGGTACGGCCGCTTACGGCCCTTAAGAATACAAGAATCGAATACAAACATCATACACACACACATACAGCAGATAACAATATTCATTCACACAAGATTACACAACGTTGAAGATAGTAGAACTCTTCGTGATTGAGGATTCATTCACACAAGATCACATGACATTTGGTTTGAACATAACACTTAAAATCAAATATAATTTATTAAACGTTCATTCTTACATATCTCTGTTTGAAAGTCAAAAGTGTTAATTTTCCAAAAACACTGAAAAATTTCGGTTGCTTCCAAAAGTATATACATATAAGAATCTTTGTTTTAAATTTCGTTACGTCACTGTTAATCTAAAGTTGATATATATCAAACTGCCCACGTTTAATCTTCTTCACACTTATATATATATAAATAATATAAAACAAACTCCCCCGGCACGTCTGTCTGTCTATTCGCGATAAACTCAAAAAGTACTGGGCGAATTTTCTCAGTTTTCAATAACAGGTAAAGAACAATAATGTAAGTAAATAAATATAAAATCTATTACCCGAGCGAAGCTAGGCCGGGTCGCTAGTATATTATAAAAAGGCCACTTCTTGCCTTCTGCAGGCTCAACGAATAAATAGATTGATTCAAAAGGTTTATATGTATGTATAATGCATGGATATGATAGTAGAGCAGAGCCGAGAATATCAAAGATTTATAATGTGCCGTCGCAAATGCAATCGTGCGAAGCCGGCGTGGATCGCTAGTGGATAAAGGTGGGAGAACTGTAGTTTGACCGGGGAGTTACCACCGCCGCCCTCATAATCCGCCGTAAGGTATTACTTGTATTTCGGTTGGAGGAGTGCGGTTGCCGGCTACACTTTGAACCTAGGCGACCTTCTTAGTCCTCAGGAGTAGCAACGTATCTATGTTCGAGCTCAAATATGATTTCCATCGTGTTTGTGGTTGTACGTGGATGTCTATGGGTTGCGACTACTTAACATGCTCGTCTGCCATTATTCTCACATAACAAAAAATAGTATGAAAAAAAAAGAGACGAGTTAGGTCATACCTAGTAACTAGAAAACATTTTTATGGCTTCACCCCGGACCTAACAACAAACCATTAGAGGGCAACTGAAACAGTAACTCACGGGGATATAATGGTTTATTTCGGCAATATATGGTCGTAAAGAACTCAACAAAATATTTTTATTGCCGCACCGACGCAAGAGTGAGCCGATTCTATGTTAATTTGTCTAGACTCAAATCCTCCTTGTGCTCAATTTGCGGCCCGCACCGTTACGGAGCTTTATTTATTTATTTATAAGTTTTTGTACACGGTATATCACGAAAGGAAAGATATATAATAGAAAATGTAGTACAAACGACTGTTTATTTCTTTTGTACTGATAATAAGATACAAATACTGTCTTCCCCGTGGTAAATGACCACTACCGAAATTGTATATCTGTAATCAATTCTAAATTTTTTTATGTGAGAAGAGTAGCAAACGAGCAAGCAAACCAACTGATGTTGAGTAGTCGCAGCCCATAGACATGTGGATGTACGTGGGTACAACCACAAACGCGACCGAAATCCTATCTGAGCTCGATGTAGATGCGTTGCAATTCTTGAGGACTAAGATATTCGCCTCGCTTCAAAGTGTAGCCGGCAACCGCACCTCTCCAACCGAAACATAATTAGCATTACAAACAATTGACAATCAGTCATTATTTTGAATGACTATGCGTAGTATGTCAAACATTACAGTTTTAATACAGACATTTTTAATGTTTACTAGGATGTGTCCAACCGACTTTATAGATTATGTGTAATTATTGTGAAAGCGACAAAAAATCATAACTGGCTGAATAATAAAAAAATCGAAAAGGTATCACAATTTAATGAATTTTGATCTTTTTTGCAGCCCACATCACACAAGATGAGTACCGCTGCCCAAGGCATTTTGCTCAGGAGCTAGTTATAAAACAAATTTATTGCACGCACACGTAATAGGTGAAAATACAACAATGTGTCTCCACATTCGTTAGAGTAAATAGCTCGAGGGGAATTTAGAGGTATTGCGCTATTTTTATGTCTACACCGAGAGCTAAACAAGCGCTTGTTTTCGGTTACTTCACAGTTATTTATATTGAAACATATAAAACTTTTTTTATATATACTGGAAAAGTATCAAACAACCGTGCAAGCCATCTGATGTTAAATGATCTCTGCAGCAGTACATCTACGGTACGACAATCTCAAGCAAGAGTCAAGTCCTGCCTGACGTCGTGTATACATACGCTGCTGCTCCGGGGGTAGATGCTTGCCTCACTTATAACTGTAACCGGCAACTACATATCTCCAACCGTAACACAAGAACTGCTTTACGACTGATTATGAAGGCAACGGTGGTACATCCAAAATATGTATAAAGAATCTACTTTGAATAAAATATTTTGATTTTCACTTTGAAATACTTAAGAAGAATATCTATACCTCATTCTTTTCTGAAGACCCCTTAGTAACACGACGTAGTGGTAAATCCATTATAATTTCGTTCACGGAACGTAAATGTACTAGAAAAATAATTACACGGCATTGAGCCTACATCAAGATGCATTTATGTATAAACATATTTTAATTTTCAAGTACATAGAGGAAAGTTCTAATATTAATACCCTATTCTTATCTCAAAACCCCTCAGTAACACGACGTAGTGGTCGTAAATCCATTGTAAATTCGTTTACCGAACGTAAATGTACTAGAAAAATAATTACACAGCATTGAGCCTACGTCTAGACGCATTTATGTTTAGGCAACAAAGGGAAAAAGATTTACTATGTCCGATGACTTCTTCAAGGGGATGGGGTGGAAGTAAGGCGAAAGTACGTAGCGAATATATCGCGTAATCGTTATAGGGGACGTTGGTGCCACAGAACGGATAACAAACAGAAATGTCATACGAAAACGCGGCGTGTTTTAATATTGGAATTGTTATTATAATATCACCAACGCGCATCTGTTTGTCAAGAGTATGACGGAACGATACTCGTCTCCGTTTCTCAAAATCATGATTAACCCTTATTCATAATTTATATTTATCACTCGTATTTTGCTAGATTTAAATAGCAAGCACCTACGTGAAACAGCGGCCATATGACATCGTGTATACTTTTTAATATGTAAGTGGTGTACTCAAAATTAACGAATTTTAATTGTCAATATTTCGCCCGGATTTTAGCTATGATCACAACTTATGCAACCGATTAAAAATATGGCAATTACATAGTAAAACATATAAATTTCGCGATGATATTAGTTTAAAATCATATCATGTGTATTTTTATGTACATATGTCAATACATTTGTGAATGACATTGTTACACTATATGCCATTTCTAATCATTATCCATTCTATGGCTGAAACATATCTCATAAACCATCCCTGTAGACATAGACGCAGTAAATAAGCAATTAAGAACATGGCATGGTAATTTTGAGCAGACCGTAAACAACATAGGGGTTATGGTCTGTCGCGGAATAACAAAATATAACAAACAACCGTTAAATAATGGGCTATATAGCTATTTTATGACGTAGCCTCACTTTTCTAGGTCTTTTAGTTGACAAACTACCGTACTAGGATTAAGGTAATGGGGTAATAAAAGAGATTTAATATGAAACAAATTGTTAACAAAGATCTTTATCTAAATTGTATCCACATAATATAATTGTGGATCCAAAAATGAAAAAGTAGAACAAATACATATTTTCAATATATCATATCGATTCAGATGACTTCAATTATAATTTTTTTATGTTAGAAGAGTAGCAAACGAACATGTAAACCACCTGATGTTAAATAGTCGTACCCCATAGACATCGCATCTACGTTCGAGCTCAGATAGGATTTCGGTCGTGTTGTGGTTGTAAGTGGATGTCTATAGGCTGCGACTACTTAAGATCAGGTAGTTTGCATGCTCGTTTGCTATTCATCTCACAAAAGAAATGTAGAAATTACAAAAATCATTGATTAGTAAATCACAGTTCTGATGATGAACAATTTGACGTGACAACTGGCATTTTGTATTTTGTAATTATCGACAATACTTAGCGCAAACTTTACGCAAAATGCACCTTATGTTCATTATTTCAATTTCCTTCAATATCAAGGAGAATAGGTGCCAATACCTATTCTTCTTCAATATTATCTGAGTCCATCAGGACAACGCAGCCACACGACGACGCGTCGCCGTATATTTAAATCCTTCTCGTTTATTGGTCCATATTTCAGAACTGGTGTCGTTATGAGCTTCTGACATTCCTCTAATATTAAATCGACCATATGCCATATGACCGTAAGCCTTCCACACACTGCGCTGCTTATTATAATAGCTTACGCGTGCTTGACGTCCCTAAGTTCAAAAATTGCGTGACCAAGTCACAATATAAATACAACGTAAGTCAGCAAAGAGCAGTAAGCAGTAAATGTTCTTAATAATGGTGACATTGCACTTAATAATGATGACAGCAAATTGAATATCTGTCGGTATTTACGTGACGACAACAGGTTAAACTACATATATTTTAAAATGCAAAGTCAGGTTCTTTAAAACTGACGATGTATTGGTAATACATCTTAGTGTTAGAACTGTCTATAGGCGATATTATCAACACTTCATTACATATATGATCAGCTGTCTCTCTTATCACGAGTTTAAGATATTAAAGAAATGATGGTAGAATTCTTTGACGTTTGCTGAAGGTAGCACTACCGCTGTAGCTATTGTCTCTTTCCTATAACAGAAATGTAGGTCTCCTGTGTTTTGATTTATAGAATATGGAGAGTAAACACAAGTCAATTTTCGAAAGATTTCCACTTTTCTCAGTCCTCAAATGATCGACTTCAGAACTCCTACACGGAATTAAAGTTAATTACAGGTGAATGTAGTACAAACTTCGCTTCGCTTAACATCAAATGCGCCGCCTAGTCGTTACTAATTTTCGTCGTTACTTTTTTGTATCAGAAAAAACTTATTCTAATCATTTACAGTTGTACATTTCAGTATCAAAATTGTTTTGTTGAAAAACAAAGTTGCATTCCTAATTTTCACTCAGCCAAGCAAAACCGCAATAGGCTTCTACTCACAGCGGTTCTCCGCAACGTATGCAGACACCCTTATGCGTCCAGCAGTC
>DWON01007157.1:0-13190 GCA_018251015.1 Phocides pigmalion okeechobee
TTTTGTCGGTCACATATCCGAATCAACCATTAAAAGCAGAATAAAAATATCTTTCTAACAGTGTATAACACCTATACAAGAACTGATTTTGAAAACTTTAAATGGCTCTCCTGTAAAATTTGGTCTATTCGCGTTGTGGTCCTTTTGTTTTGAAGTAGAGATATGTAACTCTAAGGAGTGAATACACTTTTTTTGGTAAATACTTATATTTAGTATATTTCAAGTATAGTAACACGAATATTTTGAATGGTTCTACGGAAACTTAGCCGGTATAACGACGTGCTGCTGCTGCTACATTTTATGATATTCTCCTTATTAAGTATCAACACGAAAATGTAACAGAAACAACATTCTAAATTAGAAACTTCTCTTCGTTAGAAACAAAACTGCAAATGAAATTAACCTAACCACCTTACAGAAATAACATTCGAATTTTGAAGTTTTGCCTTGACTAACGCATAGGCTTAACAAAACAAACGCTTAACAAAAAACCACATTCGAATTAGGAACATCTCCTTCATAAAATACTGATACAATGAACAGAAATAACATTTGAATTAAGAACAATCTAAATCTAAAACATAGACACCATGAAACACCAAATGAGGTGACCAGCTAATAGAAATTACACTCTGATTTAGAAACTTTTTTGTTACAAAGCAAAGAAACGCCAAATATATATAAACTGATAGAAGTGACATTTGATTTAGCAATTTTACTTGAACTTAGAAGATACTAAATTGGATAAAGACGTAATTAATAGAAATAACATCGTTGTTAAATAGTTACCAAACACCAAACTTCAAATGACATAAACACTTCATAGAAATAACATTTGACTTACCAATTTGTCTTTGTTAGACTAAGAAAAAGCCAAATGAGGTAAATCTTAAGAGGAATAAGATTCGTATTTAAGAACATTTTGTTATATACCAAGATAAACACAAAATCAAGATGAACTCCTGTCGGAAAGTTTAAATCAAAAAAATGTATTTGGAACTTTGTTATTCCCTCGTCTACATAATGACCTTCGTTGGGGGAAACGAAACGTGACATTTGACCTCTGAGGGTTTTGGGTCGCGTCCCTTGAGTATAGTTGGGGAAGGTCGACAAACTTTGTAGGTCAAAGTGAGGAACCTTTGTTTTGCATGGTTAACATAAGCAAGAGGGTATAAGTAACAAGTTCTACAAACAACAGACTGTAAGCGCCTGTTTTGTTCCTAATAATGATTATTAAGTTAAATAAAAGCACGTGTATTAGTTTTGAGAAATATGGATAGTATAAATATTGGAGTAAACATTAGTAGCTTAATAAAATTCTAACATATATTACAGCCTTAAAAATCAAAATATTTTTATTCAAGATATATTATTTACAGAAGTCTATGAACGTCAATGAATTGCCACCGACTTGTAAGATTTCGTTTTGGAGAAGAGGCGGCGAAAGAAACTCCAAAACACATCGTTTCCATTTTTGAAAATGTCGTTTATAAATAATAACTTAAATTACTGGAACAAGTAGAGCTGGAGTCGTTTCAGACTGACTGAATATGCCCGACTGACCTACCTAAAAGTCGAGAAAATTCGACGACTTCCCCGGTCGGACTATAGTTCTCCCACCTCGTAAAAATCCTACGATACAATAATAATAATAAACCTACGACTAAAATAATAATAATAAAAAAAGAAAAGGTGTTGAAATATTTTTTCAAACCATAAATATTATATTATAAGCCCATACAACTATACAATTGTAACGAACCAATTTCTATACATGGAAATATATGAACAAAATTAATATTAATGCAATAGAACCCAAAATAACATTTGTTAGAAATTGCTTGTCTGTACGTTTGTGCGCTTTCATCTCAAAACCGATTTCTATGCGATTTTCACTAATGTAGGCAGTAATCTTTGCCTAACATTTAGTTTACGTTTTATTTCTATCTGTCTATAAATAAAAAAGTTATATCAATTTTAAAGTTACAGTACATTAGAACTTTAAAAATTTTTCTGTTACAAAATCTGGAAAAATCCGGAATCTTCACGTTTTGATTCTTCAAAAGGAAACTGATTTTAATGCAGTTTTCATCAATAGACAGATTTATTTAAGAAGTTTTATATATATAATGGCGCGTGCTATTTTCTTAAATTCATTAGAGTTAATTGTTGGAATTACTTTAATTAAAAAGGTGGGAGAATTATACTTCGTCCGGGGAGGTACCATCGCCGCCCTCATAATGCGCCGTAAAGCATTTCTTGTTTCGGTTGGAGAGGTGCGGTTGCCGGCTACACCTTGAAACAGGGCGACCATCGTAGTCCTCAGAAGTAGCAATGCATGTACATTCGAACTCAGATAGGATTTCGGTCGTGTTTGAGGTTGTAAGTGGAAGTCTATGGGCTACGACTACTTAACATCAAGTGGCTTGCGTGCTCGTTTGCTACTCTTATCACATAAAAAAAGTTTATGACCGGATAATTCCAGATGGGTTTGCAAGTGTCGCTATCTTGTTATGAAAATGGCCATGAAGAATTTTCGAAGGAGTAGAATCAGTTGAAATCTATCAGGAAGGCGCGAGTCTCCACCGGCTCTAGTTTTTAATTTCTTGCAAATTCCGAAACAGCTGAACAGCTCGATGGGACTTCGAGTGGTATTATGAGCAGTAAATTAGGTTATTTTTTATACAAATTCTAGGGTTAGGTAATTCTAGGGCTATAACAAAGTTTTAAATTGCCATATGGCTTGATAGATTTTGACGGCACTTTCATAACACGAGAAAGATAGATGACGTAGATTAAGTACTAACAATTGGCTTGAATAACATAAAAAACATAAATAGTAAAAATATAAATAATACCAATGAAGTATAAAATATAATTAAAAGTAAAAGTATACATATAGTAAAATTAGCTACTTTTCGGCGGTTCGCCGTGACCACGTCCCATGCAACTGGTCCGAAATATCGGCAATTAATGACCGTTAATCGTGAGTACCCGTTATATAACATAATGTGTAAATTCCGCGATAATATCCGTTTAAAATCGTTTGTTAGCTACTTTTACTTTCGAAAACGCGAGTAAAGTCGCGAGCACAGCTAGTATCAAGTTTAAAGGCTCGTAGGATATAAATAGTTATTGAAATATAACCTGTCGTAGAACATGCGTCATGTGTCTGGGCGTGTCCACGCTACGAAGTTCAATGGGGATGTCCATCGATGACTTGATATATTCGTAAGGTAATTTGATTCGATACTACTTGCATTCGATATTCTATACGTGAAATGTTATTGTAAATGATTACTGTCTGGACATGGAGGATATAATAACAATTATCATTAGAGCGTTTTATTAACGTAATACTAGCCAAAACAATAGTTTGAATTTTTGTTTGGTTTTCGGTTTGTCTGTTTCCTTGTGTGCGCTATTCCAAGAAACGGCTTAACCGATTTTAGTGTAATTTCACTAATGTAATGCAATAAGCTTCATTTAACATATTTCAATCGATCTACAAAAAGTTGTCAATTTAAAAGTAACGGGAGTGAACACCTTAAGACGTTATGTTCTTAGAAAATACGGAAAAAATCGAAAATTGAAGCCCACCTGGATTAAGTCGAAGGCAGCTAGTAATAAAATAAAACTTAATAAATCAAATAAATTTTATATAAATAAATAAATTCCAATAATTTTAGATTACAACGCATGATATGACGGTACATACATTTTTTGTTGTGACTATTCGTCATATATAATTAATTGACTTAAAATTAAAAATCCTATAGATAACAAATATGAAAAAGGTGATGTTATTATGATTTAGTAGATACAAGTAAAAAAAAACGTGGCAATATTACCCTTGTGTACCATTATATTGCATTCTATAATATAAAAAAAGTAGATAAAATAAGTAAAGATCGTTATTAGACGTTTTTTCTCTGTAAATAATGAACGGTTAGCGTACAATTAAAATTTTCATGAATAATTTAAAATTCTCTAAATGTCGATAACCTATAACTAATTTTAACAAAATTTAAACGTAAAGAACAAAATAGGAACACAACTATATGAGCGTCATTGTTTTTTTTTCCTATAACTGTCAAAATATGTGCACAAAAATGATTCTAAATTTAAAAATCGTTTATCTCATTTATACTTTCCTTTCTCACACTACAGTGAATGAAATCGCTAACGTTTTAATCACACTCACTAATGGACTTGCGTGCAACTACCCTCTAATTAAGAATTATTTTTCTGGATGTAGTTATTGCTTGTAATTTGTATTTTTGTCCTGTATTTTTTTTACTCTTTTTATTCAAATTAATCTTTTGGTTTATTTTAATTTAACGAAGTAGTTTCTGTCTCATAATCTTGCCTTACATTTATATCCCTTCAGAAAAGAAGCATACATAACCTTTTAATAATGTACATATATGAAATCAACTGATATTTGATTCGATTTTAGATTCGATTTAAATATTCATGTTAATTAGCGTTTTTAATGTTTTATTGGTTCGGGCGGAATTTTTTAATCGATTTTAAAGAAGGTTTCGAAAGACCTAAAACCTTGAAATTTCAAACAAAGCTTAATATTGGATGACAATACAAAAAAAAAATTAATCAAACAAAAATAAGTATATTTTGAATTATCTAATATTTTTTATAACAAACTAAAAAGGATAAATTAATTTCTTTTAGATTAACACAGATTTAAAAGTAGTATAATAATAATTAAATAAAAGACGAACATTATTGTCGAATAATTATTCATAGTTTATCTAGTGTGAATTGAATGTTTCGATGTTCGAATAGCTCAATTCCTGTCGAGTCGCCCACCCATTATTCGATGTAGCACGACATCCCTACGTTCGGTAGCTGCGCCCTGATAACTGCACTCTATTGATTACAGTGAGATGCAAGCCTCCACGGCATACTGTCGTTCGTACACTTTCCGCCCGAACATGCGCGGCGCTAGTCCGGTTAGCGCTCCTCCGTCTTGACTTGTTGAATGCGCCATGAAACGCGAATATAAATGTTACCTTTGCAACCTTAAGACCACGAGCGTCGATCCGGAGTCCAGCAGTAAGTCGATTTAATTACAATTAATCAATAATTTCGCTCAATATTTTTTTATTTAATTTTTTATTTTTTATTTTTTCAAGTTATTTAATTTTGAGTAAATTGGGATTTTAATGAACAGTGCTACAAATGATAATTACTATTACGATTTCAAAAATAACCGCTTTTACGATGACGTCAACGAATATCCCTTTGTTCTTTGTCCTGTTGGAGTTTAGTGAATTTAAATTTGAAAGTACATTTTTTAAGTGGGAATTTGCTTCTTTACTTGCTTTAATTATTTTGTTATTATTATCATAATTCTATTTAAATATTTTTTATACAAAATATCATTTACAAATGTGATGCCACGCGTCTTCTGATATCGGCTGTTAAGATTTACAAGTGAGGTTTTAATTTTGTTTTCTTTTTAATATATTTTGTGTAAAATAACAACAATATCTTGATTTTCGTGCATTTGCTAATTCCTAAAATCATGACCTATAACAGTTTTTTTGTTTTTTTTTAATATATTTCATACAAAATAGTATCAACATCTTAGTTCTCCTGTGTATGCTGGTCTGCTATCATGATCTTGTCAGCCACACCCTAAGGTAAGATTCCAGGTGGTTCGGGCGTACCTGGCGAGCTAGCTGTTGGCGCCCTCTACTTCATTGACGTATTTCCGGGCCTTTGTGACCTAGATTTAGTACATGTAGGGACAACGAATGTAAATCAAGCGCGGGGTGGGGTTCCACCTGAAACTCATGTACATGACATATAGAAATGCTACGTTTATACTACATAGATATACTATAGAACTAGTGTTGTAGACTGAAGTCTTAGCTTAATACAAAGACGCCCATTAGATGGCGACTTCACTTTACTTATGACTTCTGATTAGACTTTAGTCTTGTTTGAAGGCAATCTCTATGAGCAGCAGTGACCTCTTACCCGACATTTTATTATACTTTTTAGTGTATAATAAAATGTCGGGTTGGTTCGTTTGGAATCGTATGACGAAAGATTAGGTTTGATATAAGTGTAGGAGTTTCTAGTCACTGCAAATCGCAAAATAAAATATTATCAAAGATTGGTAAGATAAACAGAGTTAATGCCATTATAACCTTATATAGTGGAATGACTTGTTATTTAAAAGACGGAATACAAAGGATTGTATCCTTTGTATACCGTCTGGATAGTCCGCGATAGATTTTACCACCCTTAAAGAGTCACATATTTTAATAGCACTGTTCTGTCATTATGCTGATGGACTCAGATGACAGACAATCCACAGTGTGCAGTCGAAAAGACATGTTGACTGTTTGTATATTGTGTTACGAAAATATTTACCTTCTTATCTATCGTTTCGGACGTAATTGTACTAATATTAGTACATACTAATTAAACGTATAAATTCCAGCTGATATATTCCGTGATGATTTGAAACTATGAAGAACTGTGAGATTTGACCGAAATTGGTATCTGGTTAAAAATTTGAACACTGGAAAAAAACGAAGATCTGAAATATAATTTATGTACACGTGTATTTGATGGTATACGTGATTTCACGACTCATTGGAATGTAAATTTACGTCAAAATAAGTATTCATGAGCTTGTCATGCATGCCATCTCGAGCATAGCACGACAAGGGCGATATAAATTATTCATATTCATACAGACAGTAGGTACATCATAGGCATTAGGTAGATAGGTACACCTACTCATTTGCAAATAAGAAGACAAATAAATTCGGAACTTCTGATTTTATATACGTCCGAATTCGGTTTCGCTTCCGATACTTTTAAATAAGAGATTAACGGAGGTTTGATGACAAACGGCGACAGCGGCGTGGGGCTATAAGTAACGTTACTCTTATATTTCTATTGCTTTCCATTTGGGATTGAATCATTTGTTTTATTTACAGTTCAATTAAAGATTTTGATAAGTATTTCTTTTTCTTGTGATGTGACAAATTTATAGTAGAAGATAGTGTATGCTTTGTACTAAGTTGTATACACGGAAGGCTACCATTTCTTTTTTAAAATATGTTATAATGTTGTATTATTTTATTTTAAGCCTTTGTCTTCGATTACGATTCCGATTCCGTCTCCTGTCTTCCGGTAACGGTTCCGACCTTTGTTCCGTTAAAACTTCTGAAAAATCCTTAACATGTATTGCAGTCATTTATTATTTTAAAACGGTTTCCCATAGTGAATGTTAAAGGTATATCGAATTAAAAAAATCGGTTAAATAACCTCACATGAAAATCTTATATCTTATATATGACTAATCGATTCGATAATCGGTATGACGCAATGTGAACATCACTAAACGAATCTGTCAATTAAAAATAGTTGGGAGGAGAATTTGCGTGGGTACAGGCAGGTGCATGCGCAGTGTGTCCACTTGCCTCCCGGTCCCCTTTCTGCCCCCTGTCCCCTTTTTGCCCCCTGTCCCCTTTCTGCCGTCCTGGGTCGCAGCTAATAAATAAATCGATAATATCTGGGCAGGCCGCGTCTCGGCGTAGGTAAATGTGCACTACGTCTCGCTAACTAGGTAGCGTGTTATATTCATTGACTGGTTATAAACCTATGGGTCCATTATAGGCCACGGGTTTCTTCCTACAACTAACAGATGCCTAAAGCAGGGGTCGGCAAAATTTGCAATTTGAAAAATTTCACATATTTTAAAGAGCAACTAAAAATATGTTTCAATAATTTTATATGTGTGTATATGTTCCGATGTCAACACGATTTTCAGTGGTAGATGTAGCGGTTGATATAAATACAGAATATAAAATAGATAGTTGTATCGAAGGGTAAATTTTAAGGGTTTTTATACTAAAATATTTTGTATATAGAACTGGACAGCCAATGCTTTTAATTCAAGGAGCCGCAGATTGCCGACCGGTGGCCTAGTATACTTCACCACGCTGTTCCAATCTTGGTACTGGTTCATCAATTCATCGATATCAACTGAGAACGACTGCTTCAGATTCGCCCGAATAACCGAAGCGCGCATGACTCCACTTATGATCCCCCATCCAAGACTTGAACGCGCTTAAGATTGCATCGTTTTGTCGATCGTTTAGGATTTACACGATTTACCGCGGCTTCCCATATTCGTGGACTTAAGAGGATTATTTTACGATTTATTAATGGTAGCCGTGGAAGGGAATTTTTTTAATCCTTTTTATTTTACGCTATTGAGATTTGTAGCTTTCCTTACTTTTATAGATAAATTACTTTGAGGTTTGAGGTTGAAGTGTAAATATGAGCATAAGCTTGTCGTCGTAGTTAGGAGACATTAAATTTTTACGCACGACCATTCAATAAAACTTTAAATAAAGGTTGCGGAAAAATGTATTTCAAAAGCAACATCTTTCAATCATTCGCATTCGTTTCGATCAAATTTGTCGTTTTCCTCTTATGTAAATGTAAGGCGACCATCTTAACCCTAAGATGTAGTACCTGATCTGCTATTGATTTCAAGTAGGATTGACCTTAAGATTTAGTGACGAATCTGCGATCGATTTCAAGGAGGATCTTTGTTTTAAGTGGAGCTTTTATAGAAGTAATGTAGGTGGTATGACTGAAGTACTGCGAGCAAGACGAAAGACTTTGTTGTCCTTTTATTAATGTCATTGTATAAATAAAAAGCGGTTAATTTGGTCTCGACCGTTTTAATTTAAGTAAAAGTGTGTGCAAGCGTGCGTGCGCGCGTGCCTGTGTGTGTGTGTGTGTGTGCGCCTGTGTGTGTCTGTGCCTGTGTGTGTGTGTGTGTGTGTGTACGCGTTTGTCTGTGTAACCTCGACTCTTTTGGTAAGTATACATATATGCTGTGGTAAGTCATGTCTCGAAATAACTAGAATTTCCGCATATAACTTCGGCACATATAGTTACAGTTAACCTTTCAAAGCTATCCGTTAACGTGGGAGGATTATTGACTTGTGTGGGATTTCCGCCCACTAAACCCCCTCGGTGGGTTATTTCTAGACTTGTGCAGTGTATCGGGATGTCTGGTTGAATGCGAATTGTATTCTCTAGCTCGATGCGTCTATCTAAAACTTTTAGGGAGGTTTGAGGGCTCCGTCAACCCCTCCCGGTTTGCGATGAGGTGGAGACTTATGGCGACGTCCTCCGGTGTTGTATTGACTCATGACTCGCTCCCACTTTCACCCTTCCCCCTGAACTCGACATCCTCTTTCTAGTTCCCTCCAAACCGACCCTAATCCCGCCGTCCTTTTAATTAAGAAAACTCTAACGACAGGCAGGAAATCTAGTACGACGTACCTATAGAACACTTAGGGAGGTTAGAAGTCTCTTTCAACTCCTCCCAGTTTACGATGACGTGGAGACATATATTATTACGTCCTCCGGGGTTGTATTGACTGATGACTTGGTCCCACTCCCACCCTTTTCCTCTTAAACTCGACCCCGTTTTTTTATTTATTTCCAAACAGCCCCTGATCCAGTTTTCCTTTTAGAAATTAAAAAAGCTTTAACAACACCTAGAAAATTAAATAAACTCTTCTATTCCTGGATTGAGGATTATTTTAAACTAATATTATCGTAGAGTTGGACAAACTGCTAGCGTAGCCGTGATCACAGACCATGCAACTGATTCGAAATATCGGCAATCAAGAATCGTTAATCGTGAGAACCGGTACTAGAATACGAATGGCGCTTTTATTTTTTTTTAAGTAAAAAGAGTAACATATGAGCGTGCAGTCCACCTGGTATTAAGCCAATGTGCATCCACACACAAACTATACAGGGCTGCAGTTATTATATATACCTATAATATTTACAATTATGTGACCTGAATTGACGTTATAAAATTAATAAATGCGTTTTTATGAAATAAAATGAATAGATGCTTAGTGTTTTCCTCGTCTGTCTCTTTATGTAATGTTTTCCTTATATCTAGCCATCTTTTCTGATCAAACTAGTCATCTTTTATCTTTTTCGATTTCCCCGATGCGGAAAGTTAGCTCGAAAATGTTAACATCCACGAGCATGTTGTCAACACGTTATGTTAGACATTATCTTATGAATACATTTGCGTTGTGCAGCTGTCCGTATTCCTAGTAATGCATAGGGAGTTTTCACACGAGCGGCGATATGTCCACAACCGTCGTTATCTATAGGCGACACATTGGAGAAACTCGCCGTCATATGATATAATAGTTTTGACAGTGTTTCAATTAGACCAGACGTATTTTTTACCTATTAAATTAATGTAATATAATTTTAATGATATGTCCTATGATTATCTAGCAATAGGATTAGTTTTACCACATTATCGCAAATATATCATCATACTTATTCAGTTTGTACATATGAGGTGGCATGTAAAAGTAAAGTATTATAATTTTTCATAATCATAATCATAATTATTTATTGCTTCATGCGTTGGATACAGTTACAACAAATTTCGTACAGCATGTACCATGCTAGGGCGTGGCTATGTCGTTTAAATTAATACAATAAATTTAATTTTACCATAATTTAACTTAACGTAATTTTAATTTAAACTTACTTTTATCAGCAATACAAAATCGTTAATCGTGAGTACCCGTACATAGTAAAATGGAATAGTATTTGTTATATGCGACTAAGTTTTGCCGGCGATCCCCGATGCTCGTCGGTAGACAATCGCACAAGCGTTTGTCTTCAACAGTCGTGGACATAATCGGCCGCTCGTGTGTTAGCGCTTCTACACAAGTTACAGATGCAATGTACATGTACATCGTCCCATGACACCCCTACGTCCCTCGCCCGCCGTCCAGACTTGAACATAAATCAATACGGATTCGGAACATACCCTCAATATGCACTGCGAAACTCAATTTGTGTCGCGTTACTATATAACAACCGTGTCACTTATTTTAGGTTAAAAATTTTAAATTTTAACACAACAGTCACTTCATAAATAAAACTTGGCGAATAGAAGGTTTTTGTTACCTAACTTTATGATCGTCATATGAAATAATTGCTTATGATTTTAAACTACATTTAACCTATAACTATAATTTTATATAAGTCATTAATAACTACAAATGTATTTTATATAGAGAAGTCCGGAGTTTCTTTTTATCACTGATAAACACAAACACAATTGTTGGTAAACTTTTTTTTACAATGCACCGGGTGCTCACGATTGACCATTTTTGATTTTTATTGCCGATATTTCGAACCGGTGACTTTCGTTATTGACGTTGTCAATTCTTGACCACGAGCTGTGTGACAGGTTCGAGATATTGACAATCAAAAATCGTTAATGGTGAGTGACCGGTTAAACATCTTATCACATTTACACCCTTTTAAGGTCGCGAAGGGATGCACCCGTAAACTGGAATGTAAGTTTACGGTGATAAGTTTTATTAAAAAGGTACCCGATATAAGCTACTGCAAAAATAAATAAACGAATAAAACAATATAAAAAGCAACCTATATTAAAACCGTGTTATACACTAGTTTCCCTTTTGCTGTTGATATGTGAAAAAGAAATACTTGTTTGCTTATTAATTTATTTTATAATCATAAGGTGTTGGCATGGAGTTACTCAGAAAATAATAAATCGACGTTTTGTGATGTACATCATAATAGATTTAAAATGAGGTTACAGGAGACAATAAGTATATCGTATCGCTCATCAAGGCCTGACATTGGATACACTGTAGGAGTTACTATAGAAACTATATACCATATTGCAGCAACCGCCATATTAGACATATTATTAGACCAATGGCATCAGTTTGCTTGCTTTATTTGGTTCATCAAGCTCTTTTATTTGATTCCCATTTCATAGGGGTTACTGTGTAAATTATGTACATATATATTTCCATTTTACATCGGCTGCCATATCGGAAATCAAATAATATATTAAATAATTAATCGATGTCACAAGAAGCAAATGCCAAATTTAATTCTAAAGATTTGTTTGCAGATACCGTGACAGGTGAAAATAAATTAAATCTTGTAAAATTACGCGAACAAAACTCGCGTAATAACTGTTACATACGTATAGAGTAAAAAATACGTCAGAAACACGTGTACTGTCACAACTGTCTTGAATATCCAATAGTAAAATAATCATAATCCGCCGTAAAGCATTACTTGTGTTTCGATTGGAGAGGTGCGGTTACCGGCTACACTTTGAAGCGGGACGATCATCTTAGTTCTCAGGAGTAGCAACGTATCTACGTTCGAGCTCAGATATGATTTCGGTCGTGTTTGTGATTGTACGTGGATATCTACGGGCTGCGACTACTTGACATCAGGTGGTTTGCACGCTCGTTTGCTACTTTTCTCAAATAAAAAAGTAATTGATTTCTATTATCTAGAAGCAAAAAACGAGCTTAATATATCTGTTACGTTTATAATTATGTCTAGGGTACTATTTTGTGTTCTACTTTATACATCGTAGAGTTGTATCAATAAAATATACCTAATAGATAAAGATTATGCCGTTCGTCATCGGCTGTGTTGATAACTCGGACTGAACCCAGACTTGTATCGAATAAACAGTGCGTGCTTTGAAGCTGTGTGGTGTAGTCGTCGATTCTGTGATCTGTGTGGCAAATGGACCTGAGTATAGATTGAAATATGGTCGAGATCCAACTGAGCAGGCTGTATAGTGAGTTTGTAGTTTTTGTTTCAATTTAACTACTATTAAAAGTTAACCAATTGAGATGAGTTCCAAATTTCGGAATGTGAATTACGTAAAATAAATAAGTAAAGAGGATAATAGTTCAAAATATTAACGCAAATAAAATAACTAACTAAATAAAACAACGAAGCTTTTTATTACCTATTTTTTATTGTTACATGAAATATTTATTTATGAGTTTAACCTACGTTCAATCTATAACTATAGTTTAAATATTAGTCATTAATTATTGCAAATCATGTACTTTATATAGAGAATACCGAGGTTTCTTTTATCACTGGTAAACATTAACATGCAAATGTTTGTAAATTTTTGTTTATTTCCATAATCATTATTTTCATTTTACTATCTGGTACGTATTCCTAGTGGCTTGTAGGTCGTTGTTTTTTTATTGTGAAAGAGTAAGAAACGGGCATGCAGGCCACGTGATGTTAAGTGGTCACTGCAGCCCATGGACAAC
>DWON01007158.1:0-13189 GCA_018251015.1 Phocides pigmalion okeechobee
ATGCAAACCACCTGATGTTAAGTAGTCGCAGCCCATAGACATCCATGTACAACCACAAACACGACTGAAATCCTATCTGAGCTCAAACGTAGATACATTACTCCTGAGGACTAAGATGGTCGCCTCGCTTCAAAATGTAGGTGGCAACCATATCCCCAAACCGAAACACAAGTAATGCTTTACGGCGGATTATGAGGGAGGAGGTGGTACCTCCCCGGTCGAACTATAGTTCTCCCATCTTTAAGTATTTCAATCCTCATCAGTAGAAATGCTACATATCAGCCCGGATGGAATTTCAGTCCTGTTTGAGGTTGCATGTGGATGTCAATGGGCTGCAGCGACTTCTTAACATCCAGTGGCCTGCACCATCGTTCTCATTTATCTCACTGCTGAACACAGGTAGCCTCTCAATGAGAAACATTAGACCATAATCCACCACACAGACTGAGCATGAACTGATAGACTTCACGCACCTTCCAAGAATTGTACCGTGAACTTTCAAACTGTCCTCTAGACTTCACACACCCTTCAAGAACTGTACTATGAACTTTCAAACAGTCCTCTAGACTTCTCATATCTTTCAAGAACTATACCATGAACTGTCCTCTAGACTTCACACACCCTTCAAGAACTGTACCATGAACTTTCAAAGTTTCCTCTAGACTTCACGCGCTTTCCAAGAACTGTACCATGAACTTTCAAAGTTTCCTCTAGACTTCACGCACTTTTAAAGAACTGTACCATGAATTTTCAAACTGTCCTCTCAATGTGTTCCTTTACAATTCAAGAGATAATTCATTAGTATCACATCTCTAACTTCAAAAACTTGTGTGTGCCATGAATTTCAACCCAGGACCACATATTAAAGGCAACTTTACAACAGTTTCAGGCATCCAGGTGTGTTCTATATTATCCATCACCATAAAGATACAATTACTTTGCAATTTGCACACAACTTCGAGATCTTTGGTGTGTGGTAGGAATTCCAATAACACCACATATATGAGACCGGAATGTTTCCTATCAGTGCCTACATGCCTACAAACTTCATCAAACTTAATCCAAGATAACAACCGTTCTATTCCTGTTTCAAGTACGCAACCCAATAACATACACATCCTAGTCGTTAACCTCTGATGGCTTTTCATCGTTCAACTTTATCTTCTTCGTACTGGGTGAGTTGCTATTACTTGATGGTTCCTCTGTGGACATTCCAACACGTTTCCTCTTAGATGCTTTCAGATCTTTATTGCTCTCTATACTACTGAGTCGTCCGCTGCAATCAGAGTCGCTAGAGATGCCATTGGTTGCATTCTTAATTATTAACAGATCTTTTTCTATCTCTGTCAATTCTTTAGGTTTGGGCGGTCTTCCTACTTTTGATTTGGGTTTTATTTTACTTGTGGATGGGGAGTCGTCGATTTTACGCTTCTTGTAAGGCCGTTTTACTGCTAGCTTGTTTTTCTTTGGTTGGTCAGCCTGTAATAAATATATTGTAAAATAAACTAGAACTGGATTTTTGAAGTAAAACTTTCGGAGGACATGTATGCCACAGCAAACAAATCTATCAAAACCAATATAAAATTTAAAATATTTTATTTTATAACCACTTGTGCCGATGACTTTGTCGGTAATGATTGAATAAAATTGACATAACTGATGTATTTATAAACCGATTTAATGAAAAATTCATTATATGTTAAATGAAACCACGCACAATATAATGCTGAAAACTGAATTTAAATCGGATAAACCGTTTTTACATACACAGACAAACAGACAAAATGAGAAAACATTGTTTTGGGATCTCTCGCGTTTATAAAGGCACCCCATTATGATTTTTTAAATATAGTTGCCATATACAGACAGCCATCATTTACAGTTTTATTATATGTGTAGAGGTATATATAAGGTAATTACATACACATGTACAATGAATGTCAACCTGTTGACTAACATTTACCGGTTGGGGACGAAGACAAAAGCCAGCAGAAAAAACTCTCGGCATCCTATCTACCCAAATAAGGAATTCAAATTTATGTTTAGGATCTGTGTATTTGTGGATATGTCTTTGTGTGTGTCCATGGCACCCACGGCAACATTCTAGAAAATGTTGTTTATTTATTTGATATTTCTGTAATAACTGATATTTTTTGTGATCAATATTTTATAACAATAAATGGTAATGTTTATTTTTTTTATTTTTTTTTTTTATTTATTTCAGGCGACGAGGCCCATAACATATATAACTTACAGACTAACATACATAATAAATTTATATTATTATATGTGTTATTTCTGTAATAACTGTCATTTCTGTGATGTGATCAAATATTTTTGGACATAAACATTTGTTACCTGTTTGGGTTTCGCGCCAATATACCCGGAACACCGCTTCGCTCCACACAGGCATCTCTTCTTCTCAATGCCAGCACTCTCCAAGTTGTAATTAAATGTAACCTCGCTATTCTACAAACACAGAAACAAATAGCTCACTGAATGTTAAAAAGTACGCGTATAATGTACAATAAATTATCACTATTGTAAACGTGTACACACATAAAAAGCACACACATACGCGCACACAACATACATATATACAACTCACACACACGTGCATACACAAAACACATATAGAGTAAAGAAACACATATATGGAGAAAAGACATGCATGCATACACATATTAAGAAAATACTTGCATGGATAAACATACGAATAGAAAACATAAATGGCTGAACAAAAACACTCAAATAATTACACAACCTAAAAGTTTTCTCTATAATAGCTTAACTTTATAAATGGATTAATAAAGTGAAAGTGATTTTACAAAATCTAGTTTTGGGTTTGAAACCTTTGCCCCGCGGGGTCCACGTGCCAACATTTTTGTCAACCAAATAGTTTGTTCGACGCCGTCGGTGACAAGAAGGCTCGTTCATATCTCCGCCGAGAATGGCGATTGCTATTCAACGCGGGAATGCAGCTAGTGTTCTTGGAAGCACGCCCCATGGGCACGGACTCCCTTTAAATGGTAAAGGTTAGGCTTTTATTATAGTTAGTTTGAAGATTTTCTTGTATAAAAATCTGATTTGAGAGATTACACCAAAAAAGAATTTATTCCTACAGTGAGTTCATCTATCAAACTTACAGCTGGAATGTCGTAAAGTGCAAACAGGCCAACTCGCACATCGCCCAATACCGTCCATTTTTGAGTTTCACAGTTTGGCTCGCAACAGTGGTTCATAAACCTGAAATAAGAACAAAACATTTTACACCTCGTAACATAGGCCCTAATAGAGGGCTATGAGTTTTTTTAATTGTGAAAGAGTAAGAAACGGGCATGAAGGCCACCTGATGGTAAGTGGTCACTGCAGCCCATGGACAACCACGTCCAATCTCAAATAGAACAGAAGTTTTATTTAAGGATGCACGCGGATGCGTTCCTGCTCTTTAAGACTAAAATGGTCGCCTCCAATAATGTGTATCCATTATTATACTTGTTGTATGTAATCAAAGGTTTAAACCGTATTGAACATTCAGAACGTACAGTCGATTCGATAATTGTTACATGTTCGTGTTAAAAGTGACGCTAGTAAAGCCCCTTTGCTTACCAGATTCAAATCAATCTAGTTATATTTGCTATATTGAATCAAATGTTTAACCGCATTAAATATAAGTGAAACCAGTAAGTCCCTTTGTTTACTAGCTTCAAATCAATATAATAATACTCGTTGTATTAGATCAAAGGTTTAAACAGTTTTAAAGTTTCACAAGTTCAATATTCGACATTATTACATGTTCGAGTTAAAAGTGACGTTAGTAGGCAAAGGGTAACACCGATCGGTAAAGTTGGTCCAGGATTGTTTATTCACAACGAGGTAGAACGTGATACGATTGTTATGCATTCTGCTACCCTCGTGCAAATCAACATTTGATTTGTGTCTCAAATCCTAACCTTATTGAATCTGGACACAAAATCGCTTTCATATTCGATACAATCAGTTTCCGATATCATACGCACACAGTGATGAACGAACGCACGTGACGCACAAAATACTTACGGATTGCTTTTGTAGTTTTCTTAATGTTTAATGTATAGAATATAGAACACAGACTAAAGAATAACAAATATATATCCAATCATCAGCCTTTACGTGTTCACTGCTGGACATAGGTTCTGTGCCCTCCGCATCCAGCGGTTACAAATATAACATCTACAGATGCGATATTGTTTTTTTTTTCACTTAACTTTTTTATATTCTATTTTTAAATATACGTATATTATTAGTGGCCAGTATAAAGAAATAAAGGCTTAAGGATAGTGTATCCTACCCAACACGCTGATGCATACAAATCTTCAGGTATGTCTCGCAGAAGATAGCGAAAGAAAATGACAGAAGATGATATGTCATATTCAACCTAGTAGCTCTACATCACTAATTAAAAATGGAGATGGTGTCATATAACTAACACTTTTCTATTGCTAATAGACTTAAGTAATGACTGACAGAAGGTTTTAGTTTAATTGAAAAAGGACTATAAATCAATAAATAAAAAAGAGCATTTTCGATAATACGAGGAATGAAATCATTTAAGCATGTTTGCAATTTGTTTTATTTGTTCTATCTAAAACGTTATTTTAGTGTAGCCCGTTTTACGCGAATTACTTACGCGGTTATCTATCGCGTAAGTTCAGTGCATTACTGTATGATTTATTATAAAAAATATTAATTATCCAGGAGGCCTTATTGCCTCGAGAATAACCGCACTAAGATACCATCGAGACGCGAATAATCCCAACCCATATACTTGCAACATATGAACTACTTTGGCTTCTCAATTAATATCTCAATTTATAGTTTGTACTTTGGATTTTTTCCACCGACTTTTTTTTAACTTAGTCTTAACGCTCAAAGCGGATGTTATAGAACAAATTTTACATCGCAACTTTGGTATTCATTGATTCACTCAATATCTTGTACTTTATAATCAAGTATTTGAATTTGAATTCAGTTTCGAGTTTCTAAGGAAACATGATGTGAACACATAGCAACTGATCGGCAAGTATGCTGTATAGGTTATTTATTCACGAGAACGTGATGCGATTCGATTGTTATGCATACTGTGGCTCAAAACCAAATTTGATTTATATTACCCATGTTTTGATTTTGAATATTGACTACGCAGATTTGATTTCCAACTTAACAGAAGGTAACAGTAAAAATGTAAGTAAAAGGAGAAGATAACTTTGCTTTATAGGATCAGATGTTACTTTGTGAAAATCCATGCTGTTATTTATAAAACTTATCTTCAACAATCTATCACTATGTATCTATTTATAATGGTATATAAAGGTGGAATAACTATAGTTCCACAAGGGAGGTACCACTGCAACCCTCATAATCCGCCGTAAAGTGTTACTTGTGTTTCGGTTGGAAAGGTGCGGTTGCCGGGTATACTTTGAAGCGAGGCGACCATCTCAGTCCTCAGGAGTAGCAACGCATCTACGTTCGAGCTGAGTCGGGATTTCGGTCGTTTGTGGTTTTACGTGGATGTCTATAGGCTGCGACTACTTAACATCAGGCGGTTTGCATGCTCGTTTGCTACTCTTCTCATATAAAAAATATAACTTAAGAAGATCGGATGTTACTTTACGGAAATTCATGTTATTAAGTTTTTGTTAAAACTACGTTGCAAAAATCCGCTACCACTTTTTATAATAATATAAATTTCAATGCATTCACAATGATAATAGGAGAAACTAAAGAGAGTTAACTCTGTGACAGTTAATCGCTGAGCTGACATTTTATTTCTAGCCTTCTTATATTGATGATAAATGTGCCTTCTAGCTTATTCCTATACTTTGTACCGTTAATTTAATCATCAATGCGTTATTATCCTGCTACCGGGCAAGGATATTTTTATCAAAATGAAAAGAATAACGTAAATCAGATAGTTAGATCCCCACGCTTTTGAAAATATTATGAATGACATGAAAATGACATTATGAAGTTTTCTGTGAACACAAATCATGAGATTTATTTTTATTGTCTCCTTAGATTGAAAAATCAGAACTTTGTTTATCATCGTTAAGAGAGGCTGAAATTTGTTTTATTGGGCTACGCGGAAAAACCTTTTATTATTCTTATATAATTCAGATTAAGTGGGATTGCCACTTACTAAATATCCCGGTAGCCTTCTTCGATGCTTTTGAAGGGTTTCAGGATATCTGGAGGAACGGATCATTCAACATTGCGGGAGGCGGCATTAAACTCTAGCTGTATTCTCTAGACTGAAGATACGTCGATAATTCACTGAAATATTATATTTTTTAGCATCTGTACATCCTCTACAAATACACAGAAATAATGTCCGCCTCTGGTCTTGTAGGGCCGACGTAAGTACAACACTTTTGTTCGCCCGTAATCGACAGAATCGTAGACGACAGGTATGTACAAGCCGCAAGCGCGTTGCGCCAAATAATACACAGGAGTCTTGTCCGCCACAGGGAAAGTGTTAATAATTAAAACCTGTACGAAGTGAACATAGAAATAAAGAGTACTAAAGTAACTAAATGATAACAATTGTACAGATAATATTGTGAGATAAGAGTAGAGTAATCAAAACAATATATAACCTGTTTATTAACTAACCAATAATCATGTCTTAGATTGATAAATTAATAACATTTTTTAAGCAAGTGCATTAATAAAGACAGTTAAGATTAATAAACGTTAATATTTATATACTTAATATTGCTTACAATCGATAAACCTTAACCGTTAACTTCATTTACCTACAAACACAAATGTGCGTTCAGTAGAAGTTAAGAAGTTACACAAACGGTCCGGAATACGAGGATATAGAATTTATGCTCGTCGTTACTTCCAGGGCGGATTGAAGATTGTAGTCTTGGAACTAGTAGGAAATTGGAAATTATGCATCTATTCAGTGTATTCACTATGTGACTCCAGCCATATGCATTTTAATTTTCACACAAGGATCCAAATTATTTATAATTTTAATTTATTTTAAGTCTATAAATTTAAGTTTAAAATATTGTTTATGAATATTATTATAATTTTTTTAATTTCTATTTTGTATAGTATTATTGTAAGCAACTGTTTCTAATCGTTAATCGTGAGTACCCAGTAAATAATAAACCGACAATGAGCATTCTCTTTTGCTACTTATCTTTAATATATATAATTTACTAATTCTATACTAATCATTAATACAAATAAGATGGTCATCGCAAGTCGTATTCGTTCACCAACACATCGTTGCGTTCAGCGTAAGTTAGGCTATTCACACAAAGACAGGAAAACTGCTGCACGAACTGAAAATTTATGATCACAGTAACTTCCGAAGCGAAGCGAAGATTGTAGACCAAGAATCGGTAGGAAATTGGAAATCATGCCTCCTTAAAAGTATGCACCATTTTACAATATTGTTATGGAACTTCCAGCGGTGGGTAAGTTAACGTTTAGAAGTTAAATCTGATGTCTTTTGGTATTTTAAAATGTGTCAAATATATGTCTTTGTACTTTATTTTGTCGGATTTGTTATTTTATGCGTTATCGTTTACTATTATCTGTTGCCGGCTACAAGTACAAATGAGGCGACCGCCTTAGTCCATGAGAGGAGGAACACATCTACGTACAACCTCAGATAACCAGATTAAAGGCCTATTTTAGGTGACGTACAATCCTATGAGACCCGAATTCTAATGGCTTTTCAAACCTATTTAAGGTCTTCTATAATTCTTTAAGACTCTCTCGATCTCGATGTCCTGTTTAAGATGATACGTGGAAGTCTGTGGGCCGCGGCTATTTAACATAAGATAGCCTGTACGCTCGTTTGCTACTCTACTAGTAAAATTAATTCCACTCTATTTTATTACTTTATCATAATACACCGGAATAATGCGAGAACTAAAAAAAATAGGTAAATGCCAACTCCCATGAATTTCTGTACGTAATTTCCTTTGTCATTTTAATCAGGTAAAAAGGTGATTAGGCATAGATTTTTTCAGTACATTTAATTACGCGATAGATGTTGATAAGAAATATTAGGTAAGTATAAGCTATAAGGGTTTTGCGTCTTCATTAAATTAAAACTCTTATTTCTCTTGTTTTCAAACTCTTTTGTACAATTAATAAAGTACACGGATGCGGGAGGGAGAAGAATACGTGTCCGTGATTCGTGCAAAGGGCCAGTTTATTGGTGGCATGTACTAATGTGATTGGCCAGCAGCTATATCACGTCATTTAGCTGTCTTTTCATTGGCTAACCACCACGTGATACCCAACAGATTTGCTGGTTATAGAAGTCTCTCCTTTCTACGTCTTCAATAATAGCAAATCTATTACGAGTTACAGCTATTACGATATAGTTGTTCGCATAATGGAGATACTTAATTTATGTATTCGCAATAACTTTGGGGAATATTTCGCAGTAAGATTTAGTCCCTGGGGGATATTGGAAATCATTGTTTATGCTATTTGGTTGCCTAACCGTATCGGATTTTAACTTTAAATTTATGTAAGTAAATTGAATGAAACATAGTTATAACACTAGTGATTATAGGGTTTAAATATACACTTTGTATATTCATATAACTAGGTTCCTATTAATGTAATTATTCAAAGGTTAGTTTTATTTATATTTAGTATTGACGACAAGAATTTAAAAGATTAATATAGAACAATTTATTTATATTTAATAAATATAGTTTAAAATATATATCTTACAGCAGTATAATTAAAAAAGTTTTACTTCGATAGTACCGCTGTTTCTATGGTTCGTGAAAGGAACATCAGATGCGGTCCAAAATCGGATGGGTTAACCTATGGCAAAAGGTTCTCGCAGGCTTTCGAAAGGCAGATTGTTTCGAAAAGCATATGTAATTATTATCGATATTCTATTATACGTCCACTGCTGGCCATAGGCCTTCTTTAGATGGCGCCACTCAGATCGGTTCGGTCTTCAGTCTTAGGGGACGACCTATGCTCTCTTTACCCAGACGGGATCGCCGCTTGAGGAACTTTCTGCCCCGATCCATCGATAGGTGCCAATCGTTGAAACTATCGGAGACCATTTGGGTGGATTAAAATATTCTTATTTGGTAAGCCACCCGTATTGCTGTTAAAACATATAGAAACGGCGTGATAGAATATATTCCCGGTCTTCCCCAGTTTTGACACTCTGGTCAAGCAGTTCATATTTAGAACCAATTACAGGTTTTAGGAATTCTAAAATGCTTTTATTATTACCGTAAAACATGACATGCAAGCGCATTTCGTTAATATTAATATATTTTTATACGTACAAAACATGCCATGACATGACAGCAGCTAGAAACTTGGCTCTAATATTCCAAGAACGGAGAAACTGTTTAGAAAACTTCTGAAAATTTCTCTAAGAAACTGCTAGCGATATGAGTAATGTGGCCAATTGTCCCCTTTTGTCGGGATCGTCCCCTTTCTTGGTTCTCCGTCCCGGTGTCCCAGAGTGACGTTATATTGTCACGTTTACCAAAACATGTTATATACAAAAACAGAAGTGAAAAAATGAAAAAATGGATATGACTAGGAAAAACTCAAAACGCTTAGAGTTAAGTAAATCAGTGTCCTTTTTTTAAATAATTTTATTTTTACAATTTGTAAATTACGAAAATGTAAACCTAAAAACTAATTACAGTAAAAGCCTAATCTAAACAATTTAAGAAGAGTCCGTGCCCATACGGCATATTACCAAAACTGCTAACGAGATTCCCATTCTGAATTGTGATCGCAATTCTCTGCGCGACATATTAACCAGCCTTAAGCGTGGGACTAATTGTTTGAAAAAATTTGGCACTCTAACCACAAGAATAAAAGGTTTAAAAGCGAAGTGTCCTATTTTGAGTTAAATAATAAATGGTAAAAAGCGAAAAGTTCGTAGAACCTTACGTCTGCGTCGGACCGTCATTATATATGAAGTGACTTATAAATTCCATTGTAAAGCTTCGTATGACAATCGAATCTCGACTCCGGAGAAGTTATACCTATGATTTTATCCAACAGCTTCAATTGGACTTGTTCCTTCATATTTATATTACAGACGGAAGTTTTATCCGGTTCCGAAGACTAAACCCAATTTGGGGTTTTCTTACAAGATGTAATTTTGTTATAAACTAAACAAAAGGTGGTAGTTTTAAAGGTGGTAGAGCCGTTAAAGCTCGCACGAGGCGGCACCACCGCCTCAATGAACATATTCATGATCTTCATCTATTGTTTCGGTTGGGGAGGTGTGGTTGCCGGATACACATTATCGGAGGTGACCATCTTAATCCTCAAGAGTAGGAACGCATCCGCGGCCATCCTCAAATATAACTTCTGTTCTATTTGAGATTGGACGTGGTTGTCCATGGGCCGCAGTGACCACTTAACATCAGGTGTGCTGCATGCCTCTTTCCTACTCTTTCATAATAATAAAAAAAAACATGTTCAACTTTAAATGAAATACATTATCATTTTGATATGACCATATTATAATTTCCGATATTGTCCGTTAAGTAGGATTTAGAAAAAGAAAAGAAAAACAGGTGAGAGTAAAAATGATTTTTGAAGGTGCATATAATAAAATTTGAAAATGAAATCTTCATTTAAATATATATTTTTAAATATGCAATAAAAGTGCCTGTCCTAAAATTGTCTAAATTAGGGAAATTTAAAGTATTAAGGGACAGAATTAAGGTCTTACTCAATAAATAAGACAGTATAAGTCATTAAACTTTTATTTGAACTAAATATTAGGTCTATAGCTTACATATGTCTTAACAAAAATGTAGAGTAACGAAATTCTTAACAAATTCAAATTCAATTCATTTTTTTAATTACTTATTTCCATTTAATTTCAGTTGTTATAGACATTTAGTAAAAGATTAATTAAAGGTTTTACATCGTGCGTAACCAAGTTTCTATAGAATTTAAAAATTTCCAAACTGTAAGAATTCCCGTGTATCGTATTTCACATTGCGTTGCGAGCGGCCGCGCAACATTGGAAATGTTTTTCTAGATTGGAGATGCGCCGAATTTTCACAACTGTTGTGTTTAGCTGCACCCGTGAATCGTCTTCGTAGACGCTACACGGTCGCTACACGAACTGCGTATACGAATACACAGCACTTGTGTTCGCCCGTAATCTTGTACAGATTTGTATTCACACAATAGTAGTGTCAAGCCGCATGCGCTACGTAAAATAAAACACAACAGTTGTTTTCCTTCAAGTGTTCAAGGACATCTCACAACAGTCCTTCAGGACCAGACTTGAACATGTTATACAGATCCATTAGTTGCTTATTCGCCTTGCCGTGTGTCTTTGCGTTACGTATGTCCGTCCGTTTGTTGATGTGCATCTTGGCTCCTTCGACACCTGACCAGGCCTTGGCAACGGAGACCAGCTTGCTCCAGGGCATCGGCCACTCCCCCCGGAAGTACTGTGAATAAAATAACTAAAGATTTCAAAACATCACGACAGTGAAACGGTAATTTTTATCCGTTTTTTAATCTTATAATAAACTAGTAGATATTGCAGATGGTTAATAGTATTGGTGATGTTCTGTAGTAATTATTATGCAATTATTTTAGCCCTCAGGTGAGGCAACTTGTATAGAAAAAATAAATATTAAACTATCATAATTAACACTTTGACTTGTGTCCGCCCGTAAGCTGTATAGTTTGTATGAACACAACAGTTGTGTTCAAACCGCATGCGGATAACGCAAAGTAAAACACATCAGTCGTGTTTCCCGCACTTAGTTTTACATTAAAAAGCAAACGAAACAGAAAACGGCGTGTAGTCCACATAATATTAAGGAGCCACTTCTGTCGACAGACATCTGTACACCATATAGAACTTCAACTAACCTACTCTACCTACACATTCTACTCTAGTAACCACAACTTATCGTCCTTAATTAATGTTATAAAATATATTAGTTTAGATTTTTAATTAATAGCAATATAGAAAACTTCCATAGTGTGATTTAGAATACATGTAGCACCATCTGTTGCGGAATTGAGAAACATTTTACCTCAATATAAATAAATAAATAACGCTCTCTATACTTAGTCTCACACTAGGATCTCGTGTCATCCTAGATCCAGATCAGAAATATAACTATCATTCCGTCGTCTGTCTGCCTCTGGCCGGAAATTGAACATAGAATCTTTTGCATGTCAGAACTGTATAGTTACTTTAAATACACGTAGCGCCATCTGTTGCTGAGCGGCAATAAATAAATAAATAAATAAATAAACAAACAAAGAAACAAACAAACAAGCAAGCAAACAAACAAACAAACAAACAAACAAAAAAAAAAAAAAAAACAAAAAAACGTCTGCCTGTGATTGAGAATCGAACCTAGAAGCTTTGCATGACAGACCAGTATTCACCACAACGCTGGACGGGTATTAAAAATCTTAGAAAACATTAATTTCACTTACTTGATCAAACGGTCGTCTCCCAATATGAAACATGATGTAGAGCAAAGGCGCCTTGTTCAGTGGTATCTTAACATCGCCAGGTTCCCGTATGCCTAATTCCGTGTATATCTGGTCCGAATGCAGTTGCAAATGATCGTAGATAACCTGCAAAGACAAGTATTAGCTGATAGGGGTAGTTCGAGGGGGGAGATACCCCCACTACCTTTTAATCCGCTGTGAAGCAACTCTGTATCGGTTGGGACATATAGTGCCGACTATGTTTACAAGCGAGACGACCCTCTTAGTCCTCGTGAAGCGACTCTTGTTTTTGTTAGAGAGATGCTTTGCCAGCTGCACTTTCAAGAGAGGCGACCTTTTTGGTTCTCAGGAGTAGCAACGCATCTACGTGCGAGTTCAGATTTTATCCCTCAGTCTCAGAAGTTTTTCTCTATTTTAGGTTGTATATTATCCATGGGCTGTAGCGACTATTAAACCTTAAGTGGTCTGCATGCTCATCTGCTACTTTTTTGATATAAAATATACAACATTAGAGATGGTAGAGCCGTTAGAGCTCGCCCGGGGCGGTACCACCGCCACCCTCATAGCTCGCCGTAAAGCAACATGCTCTTCATGATTGTGTTTCAGTTGGGGAGGTGTGGTTGCCGGATACACATTATTGGAGGCGACCATCTTAGTCCTCAAAAGTAGGAACGCATCCGCG
>DWON01007159.1:0-13189 GCA_018251015.1 Phocides pigmalion okeechobee
ACCACACCTCCCCAACCGAAACACAATACATGAAGAACATGTTGCTTTACGGCGGGTTATAAGGGTGACGGTGGTGCCGCCCCAGGCGAGCTCTAACGGCACTACCATCTTTTAATCATTATGTTATATATTAAAGTAAGATATAATTTTTATGAATTGTGGGTTACAGAATTACCAAAACCGTAATTAAATAAGATATCTACTGTTTGATGATGATTGTCTTATTGATGCAATCATCAGACTTCACTAAATAGAAATTGGTCCATTCATGATACACTCCCTTACGAATTAAAGAGAATTATTAAAATGGATTTACAAAGTAAAGGCTGATCGCATACATAAAAAAAAACATTATACGGAATATAAAACTTCCTTTTTAAAAGTCGGTTAAAAATAATCTTATTAATTAAGGTATTAACTTCATTTACATTATAAATATAATTTTATTTATTTTTTACAGATAAAAAATCATCGTGGCACCGATAGTGAAGAAGCCAGGTTCTGGTCCCGCTGGTAAAAGTGGGACCGGTCCTGCTCTTGGCAAAGGTACTTCGCTTAGTAAAAGTACTACTGGTACTGCGCTCGGTAAAAGTAGCTCTGGTACTCCGTTTGGTAAAAGTTCCGGTACAAACATCGGTAACCTCGGCTCCAGCAAAATTTCCAGCAAAACGACAAGCAGTCCGGTTCCAATAAAAATACCAGATACTTCAAGCGCATCGAGCAAAACTTACGCCCCAGTGTCATATACCACACCCAAAAGTGGCAAATCTTCTACAACATTTGGTATAATCTGGCTACCCTCTAGAAAAAATAATAAAAAGAAGGAAACTGTTTATAATTCCCACCGCAATGAACATTACAAGGAACGTGGACCGTCCATGTATAACTTGTAAGTATGGCCTTTACGATATTTTACTACTAAATTAGTTATTTTGGCCATTGTTGCGCGTCAACTGTCTTTTAGAGTTGTGTTTAAGATATAATTCTTGTAAAAATCTTGCCTACACGATATCATATGACCAAGATCATTTTAGTCAGATTTCATTGTTGTGCTCGTTCTATCCATAGATAAATCCATAGTTTTTAATCTTTGGTTATGACTTTGTGGTAGATTTTTAATCTTAGTTATTTATCAAAGATGCAGAGAAGAAAGCTGTTTTTTTTCCAAACAATGTACGTACTTTAAACAAAACAATGTGTAACAGATACATGGAATGTGTTATGGCAATAGGTGGTATACCTATTGGAGGCTGTTTGGTAGTCAAATCAATTTTTTACTACTAAGAAACATATATTACTCGTGAAAATACTAATATATTTAGTCAGGAACAAGGTACCTAATATACAACAAGCTAGTATAAAAACAAATACAAACGTAGTTGGTAGGCATTTATTTTTTTATTTAGCACCTCGCATAATGCGCATTGCCAACAATAGATTTTGGATTCTTTATGAAGTTTCTAATAAGGTTTTATCTAAGAGGTTAAAGCCTTTTATAAATGTATCGCTGTATGTATATTATCGAAATTGAAATTAATTATTATTCAGGATATTATCTATCCGTTAATCAAAAAGCGAAGTGGTGCCATCTACTATGGCCTACCTTACAAAATTACAAAAGTTTTGTAAACAAGACGGAACGAACTAGAGGTCATGGTCAAAGATACTCTAAAAAGTCTGTCTTGATTTTATGTTTTTGTCGTGACTTTCTGACAGAAAACTGTTTTTGTATTCGGTGTTTTTGTTCATTTTTCTGGTAATCTACTCAAGAAATTAGTGTCCTTCAGTTTATTGCACTTTTATGTTTTGCTATTTATTATAAATCAGATCGAGTCAAAACTTTTTACTCACATACCTGCTTTTATGTCAATGTTTCATAGCAACCAAAAATGCAAGAAAACAATAACTTCCAAAGAATCATAAGCCAATGGCGTCGTTTGTCTGGAGAACAAGTAGAATCAACTGCATTAATAAGGTGAATCGCGTTATAAAGTAATCAGATTACAGTTCATGCTATAGTCCAGTTCTGTTTTGCTCGTAGGTATAATTGTGTATTTGTCTGTGTGATATGTAGTGAAATATAATCTCGAATTGCAAGCACGGTGGTCTTCATTGTTGCTCATTGTATTGTATGCCTTTTGCTGGGGCCGGCGTGTTCAGGCGAGTGTTCTCACTCTTACTTGGCTTTATTATTTGTGTTCCAGTATGTCTGGCGACTCGCATCGTCCGTCTGAAAAGAAAGAAGAGGGCAATGAAAGAGAACTGCTGGTACCCGATAGCAGTAAGGTGCCAGTGGCTTTAGCTGGCGCCAGTGCAACCGCCGCCATTGTTGAACCTGCAGTGATCTCAGAACAACCTGAGGAAAAGCAAGAATTCATAGTTTCTGACAAGGATAAGGAAGAAAACAAGGTATTTATGTTTTGTAAGGTACAATCTTCATGGTTTGATTAGGGAGCTACTAGTTCTATTCACATTTCTAGTAAGAAGTAATTTCTCCATTGCTATTAAAACATATGATAAAAACAACTTTTACTATGTATTTGTGTTTGAACAGTTAGTTACATTCAATGTATTTTCTATTCATATGAAGTTATCATAATAAGAAGAGAGGCAAAGCTGAATAAGATTTCACAAGAAATATTTTACCTTGATGTTGTTTGGCAAATGCATTGGTTTTTGAGTCTTCTTTATGATCACTTGCAGGTGTTGTTAAATAATTTTGTGCTAATACAAGACAAATTTGTTAATTATTCTCCTTCAACATTTTGAAGATATTGTCTATCGGTTCCAATTACCGACATAAATTATAAATAAACTGTAAACAATGGAGGTTTTTAATGTTACTACTTACTGTGTAGATTTGTAAGACGAGCATCTTAGTCCTCAGGAGTAGCAACACATCCACAAACAACCTGAAATGACTTTGGTCATTTAAGATTCAATATGAATACACGGTTGTATCAATTATTTAAGATAGGTGATCTTCATGTCATCTGCTAGTACGTTTATATATCCTTATATTTATTAGTTATGTAATATAGTTTATAACCGTGTGGTGGATGTATCGCCAACAATATATCACATAGTATCACCTCGCAATACTGTACACGGTATTATGTTACAATGCAACAATGGCTTCATACTTAGGTATTATGTTTCATTTGATTCAATTTAATCTTCAATAGAAGTATATCTCTTTAGTTTGTGGTATGTTGATATATCGGTTTAATGATTCAAGACCTACAAAGCACATACCTTGTTTGTGCAATTTATGTAAAGTTAAATGATTTCTGCAGTCCATAGACATCCATGTCAAACAAGACTACAGTTTTACCTAACAGCATACAGCAATAGTCTACCTTACCTAACAACAAAGATTCTATCACTATCAGTACTCTGGAGAATTGAGATAGTAGCCTCACTTGTGGCCAGTAACTTTTATGGCAATTATTTATATGTAGGAGCCAAATTTTTAAGTCGAATATGATCCTTACTCATTTTATTAAATAAAATGAAGATATTAATCAATAATTAATTACTACTATGCACAGTATTATTATTTGATGTAAGGGTTAAAAACCCTGTGCTCACTGGGACTAATTTAGGTTTATTTTAACATACCCACTATACTATATCTTATACCCAACCATTAATGTAAACCATATGATACCTGAGGTCGAGAGCCTTAACTTTGCAAGGTTGTGCTAGATGTGATACTTGTGATAGAATTCTGTTATTGGTTTACTTTAGAACATTTGCAGAGTATGTGGATGATTTATACCACTGCATTATGGCAGAATCTGGCAGGTTTTAGTTATTAAATTGCTTATAGAATAGAAGTTTGTTGAGCCTGCAGATTTTGTGTGGTCAGCATATGTATTTGTTACGGGAGGTCCACATAGCATACAGTAACATTTTATAAACCTGCATTTATTTATGTGTAATTCCAGGGAGCGTCAGGTGACTCACCAACCAATGAGACGAACAACGAAAGTGATTACCTAGAAGATAATGAGAGCATAGACAAGTCTGCTGACAATAAGAGGGACGATAAGGGAGATAAAGTTGACAGTGTGTACTTGAGACCCCCGCCTCCGCACAAGGCGAGGTCGAATGCTTCCACTCCACCAGCTGAAGAAGAGGATTGTGGCATCAAGTGTCTTTATTATACACTTCAGTGCTGCGACTGTGTGCTTATGTAACAGATATGCCATATAACAGTTAACTATTCCATGTAAGTAACAATTATTGTCCCCAGTATTGTTAGTTTTCTTATACTTTAACATTACCTAATAGGTAATTAGGTTATATTATTTAGTTGATTAAATAACAAACATAATGATCTTATATACCGAATTACTTATATTCAACTTTGACATGTCTGCTTTATTTAGATTTGCGTATGAAATTATTTGTTTTTTTTTTTTTTCAATTTGTGTTTTCAATTAATGTTTTCTCTATTTTCTTTAGCAATGATTGCAGTTGTGTGTGAGTATAGCCTCCGGCAAACAATTAAACTAAAATGAGCTCAATGCCACACAAAATATTTATAATAATTCATATTTTTTATTTAATCATCTTTGTGAAATTCAATACCTTATATCAAATGAGACTTAATATTTAGTTCTTATAATACAGCCAAAATTATAATGCCAATTAACGAAAACTTCCAATCTTAATAATACACATTTTGTATGCAACAACTGTATTGCACATAACTGTTTTTGAGTAATCAGAGTGAAAATGATGAAGGAAACATTTAATATATTAATCAAACTTTTGAAACGATAGTTCTCCTTCCGATGTGGAGCGTCATGTCACTCAACAGACCTTAAAATGAGTTCTTTACACCTGTTTTTCAAGTTGTGTGCCGGTATTTATTTTAAATCAGGCTGTTCAAGTATTATGATAATTTATTTAGTATTACAGTCATAAACAATAAGTGCCAAATGATATTACTCACAAATTATGAGTTCACTACATAAGAGTATGATATATATAATGAGAATGAATACTTATGTTGAGTTACTTCATTGCATGAATCACTATAGTAGTTAGTATACAGTGGCCACTTCCTTAAAGTCTTCTCAAATTATATATTTATATTTTTGTGTGTTATAGAAATATTTAATGTGTAGTAAAAGACAGAGTTTACAAAATGCTTGATAAATTCAGCATGACTATATGACCATACAGCATATGCTTGCCTAGAAAACATTCAAATGTCTTCTAATGGATTATACTTTGTTGCTTCTTAAACATTCTCATTTGTTGACTAACATCACTGATAAGGTTTTTGTATTTATTACTATTATACATTGTTTTTTATACTATATTGATATTAAGGTTTATCTATAAGTTTTGTATTAAGATACATGAAATTTTAATATGATCTTGGGACTCGATCGAATGTAGGAACTGTATGCTGAATAGAATGGTTTAGAGTCAAAATAATTAAATGTGTAATCTGATCTGAATAATCGGTAGAGTAGCTATAAATTTGTATCATTAGATGTACAAGTAGGTACTGCCATTGTAAGTTGGTTGTGTGGTTTTTTTATAGGGTAAATGTAGCAATTGAGTTTGCAGGCTTGCCTGTCATCAATCTCAAATTGGTTGAAAAATAATTGGTCACATATGTGTTTCTGTAATGAACACTCATCAAACCTAAACATTTTTATTTGTTTAACACTCACTGATTTAATATTGTTATAAGAAATAAAGAAGGGTGTGGTAAAAAGGTAATAATGTATCTGGGTCCTATAAAAGAATCTATTACCACAATCGACTATTGTAAATGGAGACCAAAACTTGCTAAACATTTAGCAATAATATATTTTTATAAAATTTACACAACATAGTAGGATTAACGGGAACTTTCTACAAATAATTAATGTTAAGGTATTTTTGGAAATGTGTACCTTTGCTTTACTTATTACAATGGTAGGAAACAAAATATTCTTATTGTAAAGTGAAAGAAACAATTGTTTTGTTATATGTTTGTATTTTACGTACCTATAAAATCAACACTACAAGTTTATACCAATAGTACTATATTAGTTTGGGGTAAAGAAATACATAATTTAATTTGTGAACCAAGAATTTATGTAACATGTGTCAGATTACCAATTTTGGTCAAATATGGACCCTTTTATTCTTTATTTTCTGACGTTTAAAGAGCAAGGTAAAAAAAGTAAGACTGAATCGATTGTCACAATCTGCTCTGGATGCCATTTTTTTCTTATTTACTTCCATTTTTAACTCCCTGTAACTGTATGGACCTAAAATATAACAATAAAATGATTATTTTAGTGTAGAGGGTTACTGTTCCAACTAGAATCAATCTTAAATTTTTTGATCAATACTTTGCAGGATATCGAACACTACAGTCATGTTATCAGAAAATATTGGATTTCGTTGCCTCAACCCATTAAAAATGTATATTGCATGAAGTATATAAAAAGCTTGGCCTATAATCATTCCAACGAACATCCAAGGGTTTTATATTTTCCTACTGTAATTGATTTAACAACACCAATATAAATTCTAATTATAAAAAAAATTGCCAAATCTGCATCAACATTTTGTCTGCGGCTAACTAAGCTGGAGCTTGACTAGACTGAATATACGCCTACAATTTACTGAAATATTGTATTTTTTAGCATCTGTGTATCATCTACAAATACAGAGACCTAAAAACCGCCTACAATTTTGTAGTGCCAACGTACACAGAACTTTTGTTCGTCCGAAATCCATACAGATTTGTCCGTAAAACACAGGAGTGTACAAGCCTCTAGCGCGTTGTGGCCGCAGGGAAAGTGTTAACATTGTTTTGGTATAGATAACTCAATTCATGTGTGTGAAGTTATGTGTGAGTGAGTTTGTAAATATGCGTTTTTCGTTTATGAAGCAATCATGTGACGCTTACCGTCTCATTTAAAATGTCTACGTTATTTATGATATAAATAAAATATAAATAAATCTTTTTGCATATCTGTAAGATGAAAGAATATAGGATAGTTAATTATGTGATTATTATATGTATAGGGTAAAAATTTTAATAGATAAATGCGTTTATTAATTACTTTCTTCACAAATTGTATTTAATCATATATTTATATGTTATTTTCTTACATTTATCGTTCTATAGTTTGCATCAATCTTATTTGACAAAATATTGAGAAACCATATTTTATTTTTGTTCAGTTGATATTAGAAAATTGAATGTCTCGGAGAGAAAACATATTTTGGTTGAATTTATTAGCCATCAACTATTCATCATTTTTCGAATAGACAAAATAAAAATAATTGGAATTAATTTTTTATCATTGATTATACTTCTTTGGACACATACAAAAATAATTTCAAACTCACGCACACAAACGAATGAGTTGTAACTATATAAAAAATTTTTCAGCCTTTTTACTACCAGATATTATCTTGGTTCTTTATTCATATCCTATCTTGCCAACATCTGTATAAGTGCTTTACCATGTAACACGCACATGTATTGTGAAACATTTAAGAAATACCGTACGTGTAAAGCAACATATTTTATATATTTGTTCAAATATTATGAGTTTATACGATAACTAATGATAAAAGAAAAAATATTGATTTAGTTTTCAAAGATCTGTAAATTGACAATGATCGCAATATCTCTTATATGATATTATGGAGAATTTATTTTCTTCAATGTTTGAATATTTTCGAATAATTTGTATAAGAATAGTCATACAGTACAATAAGGTTTGAAAAAGGCACAATCCATGATTTTTGTTTCTTTATATTTATTAGTATAAAAGGCATTGATTATTGACATTTTGAACATAACATTAAAGTATTGCGCCTGTTTTCAGATTCGCGTTTTAAATGATATGACAACAAAGATTCATATGAAAATGTTATATTGATCTTATCGTAATATGAATTTGTATTATTACATAAATTCGTCTTATTCGAATTTGTATTATATATAACACGACACTATTATGGCTTTTAGTGTTTTCATTACTTTTTATAGCCTTTGTTTATTGCTTACTTTACAAGAAAACTATTTAGTTTCAATCGTAAACATTGGTATTGGTTCGTAATAAATTAAGAAAGATTAAATATTTATATTGTTTTCTTAAGCGAGCATTTATTATATAATTTGTTTTGTGCCTTTTTTCTGTCGTCACATACGTCACTTAGATGTAGTAATAATATTAATTTATAAAATACATACACATTCCAGTAAACACCTCTATTTTTGTGATATATGAATATTACTATGATATTTATACCGTTTAATTTTAGGATTAAATTTAAGTGCGTACCCATTTTCTTTAGTATTAAATCTTAGGTCTGTAAATTATTAACATAAAAATTGACAAAACCTTAGTGTTTAGGGTGGTGCTTTTGCTATACATAAATAACAGTTCTTGTTAATCCTTCTACAATATCTGTAAGGTCTCATTATTGTATTTCTCGACTGTGTACCCGTCCTGAAACTTCCTACGAAGTATCTACTGCCGTCATATTTAAAATACATATCAATTTGTTTTTCATAAAGTTTAAATGAGGGAAAGGTACAGACAGCTCTACACCTAAGTGAATAAAAATCATGTGCGGTAAGTCTTGTAAGTGGACAGAGTAGTACGATAGTATTCCTTATATTAACTTGAGAGGTTGCCTATACAAATAAATTGAGAAATATTTCTGAAATATATATATTTTAATATGAAGGCAGTAGGCAGTATAGGGACATATATACTTATTACTTGCATATTTTTCAACCTGTACATTTAGTACTCATCAGTTAATATAAAAATATAATATATAAACATTAAAGTTGTTTTTATTTTCCCTGATTTAAGTCTATAAATATGTAATAACAGTTAACTATATATATATATATATATGTATAATCTATGATTTTACGTTTACGTATAATTTGAACAAAGTTGAATTTAACAATGAAGCAATGGTGATTTGACTATTGTTACATTCCTAATAATAAAAAGTTTAAAACCTAACTTAAATCTGATTTTTCGGAATTCATCTGTGTGCGTATCAGGAATTAGCAATTCAGAGAATCAACAAAACGCCGGTATAGTCATCACTTTCGTGACAAACACAAAAAGTAGTAGCCTTTCATTATCGCAAAACAATGTAAATTATTTCGTAAGCGAAGTAATTTTAAGTTTTTAGGCATTTATGAAAGGTTACGTAAAGGATACATAGCGCTGTTAGAAATTGGCGAACATAGTAGCGTACAGCGCCATCTACTTGTGGAAGGTAACATCGTCATTCTTTATCAGGGAAAATATGAGCATTTATAACTACATACTACATACAACTACTATATGTTGTATTTTCTATGAACATTTATTTAAATTCTCAAACACGAGAAATCTGCCACCACTTGTGTCTAAACATTTAATAATATAATTGATAGAAGTATCAAGTTGCGGGAAAGTAATAGGTTGGTGATAAAATAAAACAGTAATTTTTAATGATAGATATATTTGATATATCCACGGAAAAAACAATTACAAGTCGTAGGAAAACAATTCTATCTGGACGAAATAATTGACCAAGCACAAAAGTTACTATGGCGCTCTAATGTATTAAAATATAGATTTTATAAATATTTAATTTATAATACTAAACAATACAAACATTGTAACTAAACTTAAACGTATTGACTACCTCAAATTATATTTACTAATTTACAATAAAAATATATTAAAAACAAATTGGTTCAGTACTTCATGGTCAGATTGTTCAATTCATTTGTGCAGCAGTTATTATATGTGCGTTTGTAAATCTGCGGATTTCGTTCATCAGTGTCCGCACGCATCAATGGACTGAAGTTA
This sequence comes from Phocides pigmalion okeechobee, assembly GCA_018251015.1. NCBI lineage: Eukaryota > Metazoa > Arthropoda > Insecta > Lepidoptera > Hesperiidae > Phocides > Phocides pigmalion. The sequence continues at coordinate 9,861 of DWON01007159.1, forward strand.
TTACGTCTTAAAAATGGCCCATTGAAATCGAGACGTATAAATGTTACAAAGGGTATAGACATTTGCAAACATAAGAAAACAACGTATCCGATAATTAGCTGTTAGATTATCTTGTAGTAATAGAATTAACTTGCTTAGAACAGTACATCATGTTTTTTGACTTCACATATATTCACAATTTAATAAATCTACAAATAATATCACGCTCACAAATGAGTTGAGCCATCTGTACATATGTACTATTGCTTCGTGCTAACTAAACAATGAACCTACTTATATATTACGTAAGTGGGCCCTTACAATTTTCATGACAATATTAAGTTATAAATTTAAATTTGGTAAACATTTTGGAAAATTAATTTATAGGTTGTCTTTTTCACATATACATTAAAAATAGAATAATTTCGGATTCAAATTATTAAATGTAATAGACGCATTTGTGTTTTGCTCAAAATGTGGCTAATTTTGACACCATTAATTTGGCAACAAACGGACAACAACAACAAGGCAACAACTTGGCAACAAGCGCGCAAAAGCGTTCTGCATAAAAAATATCAAAAGAAATAAAGATCAATCAATAAAGTTACACATAATTTAGATTCGTGAATTACAAACAGTCATACAATTTAAGAAAACATTTTGATAATTGAAGTTCAATAATGTGTAATATTCTGTAATTGTGTTACAAATTATTTAGACACTTGGCAAATAACTAGGCTAAAATCGGAAGAACAGAATACATTTGATAGAGTAAATCTAGTCCATAATTACAAATACCAAAAAAATTAAGTGTTACAAGTATTATGCTAGGTTTAGTTCAGCATACATTTGTAATAAATATATTTAAACCAACACAATGTGTATGGGATCGTTAAATTCATAAATAATTATCATAATTATGATATCGATGACGTGTAGGGATTGTCGTAATTTGATTTAAAAAACAAAATACCTACGTAATATACACAATTAATATTTGTAACATTGTTGAGTATTTTTGTATATCATCGACATTAAAAAATATGTCGATGATATTTTATTTTTATTCAATCGTAATGTGAGGTATAGTAAAGTCAGTCAAGTATAAAGGGTATAGTATACAAAACATTTTATCTATATTAAAATAATGCTACGTGCGTATAGGACGATGCCTATCGAAGGGTTCCGTAGTAGAGGAAAAGGTATGATTATTGAAATAAGTAGAATGGATATTCACACAAGAACAGCATTCACTTATCGGCAGCAAAAATAAATTTGAATGAATTCTGATAATTTTCTTAGAAATATCTTAGTAACATATCATACAGAAAAATAATCAATGCGGTGCAATCTTTTTGACTATGTTGTTTGTTTTAATAATAATGTTTTATCCATTTTCTAAGGAACCCTATTAAGTCTTTCTTTAAAGTATTGTGCAGACACTCGAAATCGCTTACCTATGCTAGTTTCCTTCCTATTTTCATTTACAATAAACCAATAAATCTTACAAAATATACTCGATAAAAATGTATTTGAGACATTTGAAAGTATTGTGTAATTTTTGAATTGTAAAGACATTAAAAAAGTACTATTCGATCGTTAAATTGAACATAATCCAATAAATTATTAAACATAGTATCGTTAAATTTGTCGAATATTTCACGCATACTTCTAACCAAAAACTAGTTTCTTGGTAACTACGTACTTATTAAATCAATGAACATATTCCCTTATGTACAAATAAAATGACTACATATAAAAGAAAATATCGCTAATACAAAATAAAGTTGAAAGTGCTAACTAAATATAAAAAAATATCAATATTTGGTATATCTGTTACCGGAAAAATCGGAATCCAGGTCAAAATACTTTTGTGACTAGTCCTGTTGGAACGCACGGGAAAAACTATTTTAATTTAGGCTAGACTAGCTTAGAACAGTAACATATATTTATCGACATAACAACACTTAAATTTTAAGCTGATATCGAAAATCTCCATCAATCTTCTATCAACTCCCGATCGTTATCATAGCCTAAGTGTTGCCTACGTTAAATTAGTTTTACCCAATGCGATTAGGATTGAAATAGTTTGGCTTAGGCAAAACTCATTTGACCTGAATTCAGGTTTTGCTGGTAATCATATCTATCATTTTTATTTTATTACACCTAACTACATTCCTACATTTTATGTAATAGACGCTTATGTCCCAAAAATGGGTAATTACGATTACAAAGGTTCATTTACCATTCCCGACATGTCCATCCCACGAGTTACAAAATGTAAAACTTTGATCCAAACTTTAACTCCAATAAATTTTCTAGTTCAGTCAAGAGGTTTATAAAAATCTCTAAATGACTTACTTATAGTGAATTTTGCAGGTTGATTCATTTATTTTTATAATGACGATATCTATAGCTTGATCCTGATGGTTTACGTTAGTACTGGCAATGTTCCACTAGACGGTAGACAAAACTTCATTTGCGACAAAGTTCGTTGAACACTATGGTCGATTTGCGATAAAACGCTATGATTTTAAATATTTGACTTCTGAGTGAAATCAATGACCTAGGCATGTAAATTGTGTGTACAAGTGTTATTCCACTTCGTCAATATAAAACATTGTGGTCGCGACAAAGGTCGTGTACGTAGTTTGTTTTAGCCATCAAGTGGAACGCCATTATGATATTGTGAACTTTTAGTCACATCAAATTTTATATGACATTTATATGTCATTGAAGTCTTTTGAGACTTTTCTTTAAACTGCCTTTCCCCAAATTTTGTGACGGACTTAATACTAAATAATCGATAATGTCTACAATATTTCGAATATTAATTAATACTAACACCGAGAAATCAAAAACATCTATAGATAAACATGAGTGATTAAAATGCAAATGCCACTACTGTTTGTATTAATACTTTAAAATTATTAACTTACCTATATTTCCGTAAGAAACGATAAAGTAAGAGAAGAGAGAACGGTACATTGCTACAACGGTACAACGGTAACATCGGGTAATCGCTTTGTGACGTCAGACGGCTTGTGAATGCGACAAGCACGGGATCGTACGTAATTGAAATCAGTAAGGCTTCCTACTATCGTAGCTGAAGCAAAACCGTTTTTAGAACATTTTTTTATGTCAGGAGAGTAACAAACGAGCATGCAAACCATTTGATGTTAAGTAGTCGCAGGCTATAGACATCTACGTACAACTATAAATACGACTGAAAAGCTGGCTGAGCTCGAAAGCAGATACGTTGCTACTCCTGAGGACTAAGATGGTCGCCTCGCTTTAAAGTGTAGCCGGCAACCGCACCTCTCTAACCGAAACACAAGTAATGCTTTACG
>DWON01007160.1:0-13189 GCA_018251015.1 Phocides pigmalion okeechobee
GCAACTGGTTCGAAATATCGGCAATTAAAAATCAAAAATCATTAATCGTGAGTACCCGTTATATTGCATAATGTATGAATTCCGCGATAATATCAGTTTAAAATCGTATAGGCTTCAAAGAGTAGTCGGCAACCATACCTCTCCAACTGAAACACAAGAACTGCTACCTCCCCTGTCGAAATATAGTTCTCCCACCTTAAATATATGATGGATTTCTTAATTATCCGCGCAGTTAAATTTCATGATGCAGTATTTTTTATCTTATTTTACAACTTTTTGTTAACTTTTCTTAGTTAGTTATTTCTTTAGTCTATAACAAATAACTCTCGATTTAACTAGTGCCTTTCGAGCGCGGAGTAAAGTCTATCCGGAAAACCGATAAACTATTCGCTAAAGGCTTTAAATAATTAGCTGCTTTCTATATTCATTACGGAATTTTAAGTACATTTTAGTTTATCTTCGTTTGTTTAAGAAATGCAAAATCTTTTTATAAGTTTTATAGTAGGCAGAACTTTCGTGATACGGTTCAACTGTACTATAATGTAATTATATATCGGTTTCTGCGGGAGCAAAACTGCGAGGGAAAGCTTGTATGTGATGAAGACGAAACTTTCCACCAGTGCTCAGGAGGTTATCTATCGCCGAACTCAGATAGCATTTTAGTTACCAATTGCTTGATTGCAAATGTCAGTGATCAGTAATTACCACTTCTCGCCATGTATGCTTGTTTGCCACTTTAACTGTAAGGAAGTGAATCTAGAAGTAGTAGTAGAAGAAAAGTGTAATTTTAAATACTTACACTATGTAAATGAGAGAATCATTAGAAGATGTGTAATTGACGAGCATGCAACATTGTAACGGATACATTTTTGTCCGTTCACAGTTTTACGTCCAACCGTTACGTTGAATGAAGAATCGATTAGCTTGAGTTGTATTGAGCACGATCTGATTTTTCGATTGCACTATTTTGCTGTTGATATCAATCGAAATATGCAATAATATAACATATTATTGAATCATATTTACACATAAGTCACATTTTAATAACAATAATGACAAGATTAGAATGACTTAGGTTTTATAACCAAAATCGAATGATCTATAAGCGAATTATTGGTATACTAGCTGTTGTCTGTGATTCCGTTCACGTGAACATCAATTTTTGGAGTTATCCAGGTTCTCTGACAGCAAAAAGTTTTCATGTGTTATTGTCTCTAACATTAAATTTGCCATAACTTTTTATTTAAAGACCAATTGAAATGAAACGAGAGTAAATGTTACTTTTAAGTTTATTGGTATGTATTTTTGAAAATCGAACTGAAATTGGTTAAACCGTTTTTGAGACTAGCGCGCACACACGCAAAACAAACAAAGTAATAGACAAAATTCTAACAAACTAACTTAATATTTTTTCTCTTGTATCTTCCATGACCAGGCAGCGATCGGTTACAATTTTATTATTTGTATTGATATATCATAGTTGTTATTACTTTCAATTTGAAAGAAGAATAAAAAATAAACCGTTCATTCGTACATATGTACAATTCAGCAGCACATATAACGTAAATACATAAAAATATAAAAAAAGTGTTCCAAAATATAACGGCATAACTACATTGCATTATCTGTTAGTTACCTTGCAATCCGTCTCTTGTTTCATTTTGTTAGTAGAACGATAAATCGCCCTTGCACGCCGTTACAAATAACACTTCGTTTAACAAGTGGCCCTCGAGCGCATTTCCGTCGTCGTCGGATTAAACTCGACGAGCGAACGCGGTTACTAGCAATCAATTTTGGTTACACAATATTGGATTTTAATTAACTACTGTCTTCTACGATAACGTTGTTGTGTACACATTTGTTCACGTTCAAAGGTGTTTTGTGTTTACTTCGGCTTTTGTTGCAACGTGGCTTAAAATGGCGGTCTTTAAATTTTTCGGCCAACGTCTCGTGCGTCCGACCATTTTATATAGCCATTTTATATGGAGACTTAGCATTATATAAATGAAATTGGGAAGGTTGATAAATTCTGTAAACCGCTATACGACGATGTAATAAAGTCAAGACAAAAATATAAATTTGCCTGTCTGTCTGTTTGTTACAACTCAGAGACTATTAAGTCTTTGTGTGTATGTTTGTCTAAGTTGATTGAAAGTAAAAGTCATATAGGGTTAATGCCTTGTATATACTAAATTCGCAACGATTGGATTTTTAAAAATCCAGTATAAATATTTTTGTACTTCTCTCGCATGTATCCACGTCGAGCACCTGATGTTAAGTACTTGCTGCAGCTCATGGACACCCATGCAATCTTGAACAGACCTGTTGTTCTTACTGAAGTCGTTCGTAAATGCGTTACTACTTCTGAGGACTAAAATCATTGCTTTGGTTCAGTAAGTCTATAACCGTAGTTGGCTGTGGTACCTCCCCGACCAAACTAGTTCTGTCGCTTAATATATTTCTTCATAAGCATAATTCTTTTAGTAATTACTTATTATAGCATTTGATATAAAGACGACTGCGCTTTGCGTAGTCTGTCGGTAAGCGATCGTGGTTGATACTTAATCAATTTTGGTTAGACAATATTGGATTTTAATTAACAGTATCGCAGCAGGATAATACAGATTGTGCAGCAATGTCATCGGGCTTGCGGTCGCTGCTATTACATATAAATTAATACTGGATTAATTAGGTTTAAGCTGTCAACATTTTGGATAGACTGGAAGGGGATGGACGATCAGATTCATTTGCTTCAAATCTCAACTAATTTTGTAATTGAAACGAACAAAGATATGATTTTGCAAAAGCATGCTCCTTTCGATATTTTATTTTGAAGAAGAGAAAAATATATTATGAAATTGATATTGAAAAGGCATGCTTCTTTCGACATTTCATTAAGAGGACTCTGCAGTCCATGGATAACTACGTCCAACTTCAAACAGGACTGGAGTCCTGCCTGACCTTGTACATAGATGCGTTGCTACTCCTGAGATGGTCGCCTCTCTTGTAAGTGTCAAGTGTAGCGGCAACCGTACCTGTTCAACCGAAACACAAGAACTGCTGCACTGTAGTTAACGAGGACACCGGTGGTACCTTTCTGGTGAATCTGTAGTTCTATCATCTTGCAAACATAAGTGGTCACTATTCTCAGATCTTTGTAACCAAACAAATTTAGGATAGACGTTCCTAAAGTCGGTTACAAATGCATTGCATCTTATGAACCACGCAACAATGAAACAAGAATTGAATTCTTACGTTTCAATGTCTCCAGTATTCATTTCTATAGTAGTACATTTATATATATGTATAATAGAAATATATGCCAATAGTTTCATTGAATTGTGATAAATTTTATACAAAAGCGGCGAAACTCCACAGTTTAAAAAATTAAGCTATTCACGGTACCAATCAAACAGTGCGATCAGTATGCAAAGGTATGACTTTTTATTGGTTTAAAAAAAGTTTTATTTAAAAATTTCAAACGTTCCCTGAACTAGTGTTATGGGAAATAAAACAACGAGAGTCCATCGTGCGCCGCCAATAAAATGAAACGGGTTTGTTCGTATGATGACAGAACTGAAATATCGTTAAACTTGCAAAACTGCCGAGTGCCGAACCGAACACAGCGAACCGAACCGAACACAGCGGTTGGACAAGCAAGTGACAATTCTGACCTCTCGCTAGGCTATGCGTATAATATTTGTATATTTTTGTCTAAAATTAAAGTAAGTAGAATAATAAATAGAAGTAACAGAAGATTAGATAGAGTAAATATATCTGCTAAATTTTTTGTACAAACATATTTTTATCAACCAAAAATTTGTAATTATTATGCAATATATGTCTTGAATCAAAACTTAGATTTCCTTTTATACTAAAACTATGAGTAAAAATTGTTTGATGGTCTTCACATATGTAAAGAAGTAACTAAAAAAAGTTAACAAAAAGTTACAAAATAATTAGTAAATTGTATTTTGGTTGAAGAAGTGCGGTTGCCGGCTACACTTTGAAGCGAGGCGATCATCTTAGTCCTCAGGAGTCCTTAGTCCTTAGTCCTCAGATAGGATTTCGGTCGTGTTTGTGATTGTACATCACGTGGTTTGCATGCTCGTTTGCTACTCATCTCAAATATAAAAAAAATGTCCATTGTTAAAGATGACAAAATAAATTAAAATCTAAATATTTTATTTACATAATTAATTTACATTAAATTTTAACACGAATTAAATTTCAACCTTCTAATTTTAGCATTTAGTATAAACTAATATCGATATCGATAAAATGTTACAATTTGATTAAGTTTCCGTAGCGTTTTCAACAGGCGTCATGCTAGCCCTACTCAAAAGCTCCCTGCCAATTTTATAAAAGCTCTTTATTTTGTAACTCCTTTAACGTCGTTGAAATCAATACCCTGACCTACAGTCCAAACTTGTTGACGGTAAAATTATATCCATTTTGTATTCAATTGCGTAAACAATTTGACGTGCATTGTCATACAAAAGCATTGACTAAAATGTACAATGTAGACGATTTCTATTTGTGTGTCTGTGACGTCATGTAAGCAGGTGTGTGTAACGCCATAGTAACAGAATCAATACGCGAACTTATCGTTTGCAAGTCGAATTGAGGAGGTACCACCTCTCCATCCATTTTTAGGCGTAAAGCAAATATAGCTACTCACCATTGTACATATTAGGTGACCACTTTAGTCAACATGAATTGAAAAATATCTGGAATAAACAAAGGTGACTACAGGTTGTTTTTAAAGGTGGTAGAGCCGTTAGAGCTCGTCCGGGGCTGCACCACCGCCACCCTCATAACATGTTGTGGTTGGGGAGGTGTGGTTGCCGGATACACATTACTGGAGGCGACCATCTTAGTCCTCAAGAGTAAGAACGCATCCGCGTCCAACCTTAAAAATAACTTCTGTTCTATTTGAGATTTGACATGGTTGTCCATGGGCTGCAGTAACCACTTAACATCAGGTGCTCTGCATGCCTATTGTTACTCTTTCATAATAAAAAAGCACGTAAATTAAAAAAATATTGTTTTGAAAAGACAGTTATCTTCATTATAATTAGTTTTCATTGCTCAGTATGAATATAATTAAACATATAAAAAACATCAAGACATAGACACTCCATGTACAAAATTTAAGATAACTAAAAAAGTCAGTTTTTGCGTTAAAGAAACAAGCAAATAAATAAACTTTTCACTTTTATATAGTAATAAAAACAATTTGAGAAAATAAAAATAAATATTCTCTGTACAGATACGGCGTGAAGCCCGAGTGGCTGATCGTGCACCGCGTGATCAACCACCGCACGTCGCGCGACGGCACCACGTACTACCTGGTGAAGTGGCGCGACCTGTCCTACGACCAGGCCACCTGGGAGTCCGAGCACGAGGACATCGCCGGACTCAAGGCCGCCATTGAGTACTACCAGGTGAGTAACATCTACAAGTCTGCGGACCAGCATCGGAAGATAAAGCAGAGTTCCAAGTTTATCAAAGTAGCTTACGAAACGAGCCATATAGACTGATAAGAAGTATATTACGAAGTCGTATGGTCTGGAATACGTCATACTGTATTTGAAAAAACCTATATCCATTTACATAAATTTTTAACGTATACAGTAGCTTTTCGGCAAATCTATTTAACTCACAAATTTGACTTATAGATCAAGGATATATCGAAAATACATCTTTTTTGCTGAATTTTGATCGTGGTGCGTCATATGTCCTTTTATATAACATACTATCTTCAAATATTTTATTATCTTGTTTATAGGACATGCGAGCGCACGTTACTTCGGAAGGCAAAACGAAGGGAAGTAAGGGGAAGAAGGCGGGACGTAAGAGCAAGAATAAGGACGTTATCGATGATGATGAGAGCAGCAGTGGCTTGCAGATGAAACCCAGAAAGTACAATCCTCCCCCAGATCGCCCAATCACTAACCTTAACAAGAAATATGAAGATCAACCTCCGTTTGTTTACGAAACTGGCATGCAACTGCATCCGTACCAGTTGGAGGGTCTAAACTGGTTGCGGTATTCCTGGGGTCAAGGCATTGACACAATCCTAGCCGACGAGATGGGTCTCGGCAAAACTATCCAAACTGTCACATTCCTCCATTCACTATTCAAGGAAGGACATTGCAAGGGTCCATTTTTAGTGTCAGTTCCCCTTTCAACAATCATCAACTGGGAGAGAGAGTTCGAACTGTGGGCGCCGGATTTATACTGCATTACGTATGTAGGTGACAAGGACTCGAGAGCGGTTATAAGAGAGAATGAGCTGACCTTCGACGACGGCGCCAATAGAGGTGGACGACCTTCGAAAATAAAGTCCCAAGTGAAGTTTAACGTACTTCTTACGTCGTATGAACTAATTTCCATTGATTCTACCTGCTTAGGCTCAATTGAATGGGCGGTTCTGGTAGTGGACGAAGCCCACAGACTAAAGAGTAATCAATCTAAGTTCTTCAGACTGTTAGCTGGCTACCACATAAATTATAAATTGCTGTTGACTGGTACTCCCTTGCAGAACAATCTAGAAGAGTTGTTCCATCTTCTGAATTTCTTGAACAAGGATAAATTCAACGATCTTGCTGCTTTCCAGAACGAATTCGCTGATGTGTCTAAGGAGGAGCAAGTGAAAAGGTTGCACGAGATGTTGGGACCGCACATGTTGCGTCGTCTCAAAGCGGACGTCCTAAAGAATATGCCAACAAAATCAGAGTTTATCGTACGTGTCGAACTGTCGCCCATGCAGAAAAAGTATTATAAGTATATTTTGACTAGGAATTACGAGGCTCTGAACCCAAAGAGCGGCGGTCAAACAGTTTCACTACTCAATGTGATGATGGACTTGAAGAAATGCTGCAATCATCCTTACTTGTTCCCCGTCGCGGCTGAAGAGGCTCCGCTGGGCCCTCACGGGAATTACGACACGCAGGCTTTGATTAAGGCTTCAGGAAAACTTGTCTTGTTAGCGAAGATGTTAAAGCAACTAAAGGAACAAGGACATAGAGTCCTAATATTCTCTCAAATGACAAAAATGTTGGATATTCTTGAGGACTTCTTGGAGGGCGAAGGTTACAAGTATGAGAGGATCGATGGTGGTATTACCGGTACAATCCGACAGGAAGCTATCGATAGGTTCAATGCACCAGGAGCTCAACAGTTTGTCTTCCTTCTATCCACAAGAGCCGGTGGGTTAGGTATTAACTTGGCGACTGCTGATACTGTAATAATTTATGACTCTGACTGGAATCCACATAACGATATACAGGCTTTTTCACGAGCGCATCGTATCGGACAAGCAAACAAGGTAATGATTTATCGATTTGTAACTCGTAACAGTGTTGAAGAGAGAGTCACACAGGTAGCTAAAAGAAAAATGATGCTGACTCACTTGGTTGTACGTCCGGGTATGGGTGGCAAAGGCGCTAATTTCACAAAGCAGGAGTTGGATGACATTCTGAGATTTGGTACCGAGGAACTCTTCAAGGAAGAGGAGGGTAAAGAAGAAGCCATTCATTACGACGACAAGGCCGTCGGCGAACTACTCGACCGTTCAAAGGAAGGCATAGAGCAGAAGGAGTCTTGGGCTAATGAATACCTGAGTTCATTCAAGGTGGCCAGTTATTCCACGAAGGAAGGCGACGGTGAGGAAGAGGTCGACACCGAGATTATCAAGCAAGAAGCCGAAAACACAGACCCAGCCTACTGGATCAAACTGCTAAGGCATCATTACGAACAACATCAAGAAGACCAGGCCAGGACATTGGGCAAAGGTAAAAGAGTACGTAAACAGGTCAATTACAATGACGGGAGTGTTGCACAGACCGAAAACAGAGAGGATTCTACTTGGCAAGAGAATGGTTCGGATTACAATTCAGATTTCTCACAAGGTAGCGAGGATGACAAGGAAGATGATGACTTCGATGATAAAAATGAAAATGGCGATTTCCTCAGTCGGAGGAGCAAGCGACGTCTCGAAAGGCGCGAAGAAAGGGATAGGCCGCTGCCACCGTTGCTCGCGAGGGTCGGCGGTAACATGGAGGTGCTCGGCTTTAACGCCAGGCAAAGAAAATCATTCCTCAACGCGATCATGCGATACGGCATGCCGCCCCAGGACGCGTTCAACTCACAGTGGCTAGTGAGAGACCTCCGCGGAAAATCTGAACGGAATTTCAAAGCATACGTATCCTTATTCATGCGCCATCTCTGCGAACCTGGCGCAGACAACGCTGAGACATTCGCTGACGGCGTGCCCAGAGAAGGTCTTTCAAGGCAACACGTTCTAACCAGAATTGGTGTGATGAGTTTAATCAGGAAGAAAGTGCAAGAATTCGAACACATCAACGGGTATTACAGCATGCCTGAGTTAATTCGAAAGCCTGTCGAACCGGTGAAAATAGCTGGCGCGGCGGGAGAAAGCGCTGCTCCCAGTCCAGCTCCGTCGACGGCGACTCCGATTACATCCGCGGCGCCTTCACCTGCACCCACACAAGTCACTCAAGCCTCCGGCCAAGCACCGACGCCAGGCGGTTCCGAGAAGGACGAGAAAGAGGAAGCTAAAGACGACAAGTCCGATAGCAAAGATACTAAGGACGAACCTATGGATACCAGTGACATTAAGGAGGAGAAGGAGAAATCGGAAGAGAAGGAAGTTCCCAAAGAAGAAAAAGACGAGAAAGAGGCCGAACGACGAATGTCCGTAGACGAGGAGCCGCCGAAAGACGACGAGAAGTCGGAAGAGAAGAAATCTGAAGACAAGGAATCTGCGAAAACTAAAGAGGACAAGGATGACTCCGATAAAAAGGATGACGCAAAGAGTGAGAAAGCGGAATCGGAAGGTTCGGAAAAGCCGAAAGACGATAAGAAGGAGGACGACGACGACGATGTCGTACTCGTTAAAGAGGAGGAGGATCTCAAAGTCGAACGCAGGAAGTTTATGTTCAACATCGCGGACGGCGGCTTCACGGAGCTGCACACGCTGTGGCTGAACGAGGAGCGGGCGGCGGCGCCCGGCCGCGAGTACGAGATCTGGCACCGGCGGCACGACTACTGGCTGCTGGCCGGCATCGTGACGCACGGCTACGGTCGCTGGCAGGATATCCAAAACGACCTGCGCTTCGCCATCATCAACGAGCCCTTCAAGATGGACGTCGGCAAGGGCAACTTCCTTGAGATCAAGAATAAGTTCTTGGCGCGCCGTTTCAAGGTAACTATGTCATAACTGTTCTTTTTGTTGTTGTAGACACGTTGAATTAATTGATCTATTCTCAATTGAAAACTTATCGTAAAAGTTATGGTATATTGCAAAATTCCTTTGTTTTTTTTTCAACAAATAAATAAAGCGTATTTTAACGAAGTACTTATAACTATGTGAATCAATATATCGGAAAGTGATGTATGTCTAAAGATAAAACCGTAATATTTTCGATTGTCTTTAGTGCAATGACACAAATTTTTATTAATTTTTATTTGGATTATTAACCTTTGATGTGATAAATAACGGTTCGGATGTGTCGCAGCTACTGGAGCAGGCGCTGGTGATCGAGGAGCAGCTGCGGCGCGCGGCGTACCTGAACCTGACGCAGGACCCCAACCACCCCGCCATGTCGCTCAACGCGCGCTTCGCCGAGGTGGAGTGTCTCGCGGAGTCGCACCAGCACCTCAGCAAGGAGTCGCTCGCCGGCAACAAGCCGGCCAACGCCGTGCTGCACAAGGTCTCATAGCAGTTTCACTTCGAGAGACTTAGTAATGTCTGTCCGCTGTCCTCATACAGGGATCTTTGTTTACAACTTTGGAAATTTTATGTTGATTGATTAAGGATAGGAATGACAAAGATTTTCGATTGATATACAAACTACTATTTGTATTATTTTTGATGAACAGCATTTATTATTAGCCTTCTTTACAGTTGAGTTGAATAATTTTGTACAAACATTTTCTGAATCCTACAGGTTCTATTATATAGTTAACTTTAATTACTGTGACTGATTCGAAAGCGTCACAATTTTTGTATCCAGTCTATTGCAATCTTTCATCTATTGATAATATATTTTTTTAAATTAACATGGTATGAAAGGTATGCTACACCAATAACCATCTGATACACAAGCCTTGGTTCGATCACCAATCAAATATATAATTAATGGTGTACTAAGATCTCTAGAGTTGTACTTTTGTTGGTTTCGTTATATTTGTGTTAATTGAAGCATTAATTCTTAATTCCAGTGCCGAGTAGAGTATTTTTCTTTTTTTACTTGTAGTAAAACTTAGTTTGTTGGTATGCAGGTGCTGAACCAGTTGGAGGAGCTGCTGTCGGACATGAAGTCGGACGTGTCGCGGCTGCCGGCCACGCTGGCGCGCATCCCGCCGGTGGCGCAGCGCCTGCAGATGTCGGAGCGCTCCATCCTGTCCCGCCTCGCCGCCACCGCTGGAAATCCCACACCCACAGGTTTGTTTACCATTGTTTACAGTATACCAATAATGCCTACGGAAACGTCCTGATTTTCCTACTCTTATGTCATTATCGCCTTATAAGGAGTGTTGGGATTGTATTCTTATTCTCAAGATTCTAAATACGCAATGAATTCTTAATAGCCTGTATTGTAATTTAAAATATTAATGAAAGTGTAATATGAAGTTGAAACCTCTTCTTTGCTATGCTGATTCTTGAAGTCGGGTTAATGGCTAAGTTCTCTGTTACATTCATAAACGAGGCGACCATCTCTGTCCTTAAGAGTAGCATCATATATACACACGACGTCAGACAATACATTAGCCTTGGTTGAAGTCAGATGTAGATTTTCATGGGCTGCATCATTTAACATCACTAACTAAAAAAAAACAATGGATTAATAGAATTTGTTTGTCGTCCAGCCGCGATACCGCAGTTCCCGACCGGGTTCCAGTCGGGCGGCTCGCTGCCGGGCTTCTCGCCGGCCGCCGCGGCCGCCGCCAACTTCTCCAACTTCCGCCCGCAGTACTCCGTGCCCGGACAGCCCACCGCCGCCGCATCCTCCAACGTAATCTATTCATATCTGAATTGTCTCTAATTAATTATTATCCAATGAAAATACTTGAATGAAATCATAATTTGCTAAATTAAATATCAACAAAATCCTACTTGTATTGCTTGTAATAATGATAAGAGATAATACATTTAATCCTATAAACAATTATATTGATAGTTCTGCACTGGTGATAAAAATAATATTTATTATCTTTCTGTTACCATCTCCATGCTGGTCATAAGTTATCTTTTGCATGTAGATGGTTAGGTTAGGTTAGACCATGTGTCTATCAACATAGTCTGTTTAACTGAGAGTTGGCAGACTTACAACTTTAAGAATCTTATAGAAAACTTAGCTATCATCGTATTTTCCTGTACTGTTAATTTTCTAATAATAACTTAAAACATTTGGATAATTATTGAAGAAAATCCTTGGAAACAGGGTAACAAGATTATCTCATCAAATTGAAGCCGTGGCTAGACAGACATCTCTCGGCTAGGCAATTTGTTGTTATTTTTTAACATTCTTTTTTATTTTCAGAAATCATAAGCCTGCGGTGCTCAACGCAATCGAGTTGTCGCTATCAAGTTGACAAGAAAGGTAATGTTTATTTTATCTATTAAAACAATTTATTGAAGATGTTCCAATGATATTTATTAAGTAAAAGTGTTTTGTTTCAGAAAGCGGCCGCATAGATCAATATTTAGGATTTAAGCTTTCCAAGATTCCTGTTCCACCTTGGGTTTGAAGTGATAAATTAGTGATTAGTGCAGTTAGGTAACATAATGTTATGTCATATTAAACAGAACTCTCACAATATTATTTATTTCATCCTGATCTGTATGAATCTTGTTTTATCTTGTAAGTGATTGTGGACTTATGAAATCTTTATTTTTAATTTACCAAAAATGAAAATTGAATAAACATACAATTAAGTGAAAATGTGATGTTTTATTGCAGACTTTTCTAGTAATATTTATGGTGTGTTTGGAATTTTGCAATAGAATTCTGATTTTACGAAATACGAAATCTTTCACCACTATATTTTTGTACACCACAAACAATTCCTATATCTTTGATATTGGCATCATACTATACACAAAAGCGATAGGTAGAAAGATATTGAATTTTCTTAGTGAACATGTTTGTTATAAAATCAAAGCCAATCATTAAAAAAAATGTTTATTTCATGATTAGTCAATTAACGATAACAATATTTAATAGGCACTTAACAATTACAAAAATATCACCACGAATAAGTGTCATCTTCTGTATTGTATTTAACACTGTCCACTGTATCGACTAAACTAGGGTCTGCTGAGCAGAAATGTTGCAACATTTCTTCACTAATTCCGCAATCTGACAAATTTTCCTTATTGAATGCTTTGGTAAACTGGTTAGGTTCATTCTCTTTTGAAGATTCATCTGAAACAAAGTGGATTCTTAATTGAAAACAATTTATAATGCTTCCTACTGTTTTTGTTCCACTCTAGAAGTTCCTATGCTCTGGGTGACAGAGCAAAGATGATAATTACGTACATCCAAATTACGAACATTTAAATTTAGGTCTCTATGGCTTGGAATCAAGAGAGTAGAAGGTTGGAGCCTTCATGTGGAACATTCTTGGTATCTATAGTAATATATGGAATATAATTATCTACTTATATTTTACATTTTATGACACCTTATCGCAGTTCAATTGTCATTTTTCTTTGTAAGAAAGTTAAATTATTATATACAGAAGATCATAGATTACAATTTTATAGGAGAACATTATTGAGATTAAAAGGATTTTAGCAATACCAACCTTGAGCTATACTATTAGCTGCCCACGTGAAGGCTAGAGTGGGCTGATGCTGGGCGAAAGTTGCACTGAACTGTGCCGATGTACTCGTCTTGAGAACATTAAACAGTGAATGGACGGTTGTGGGTAGTATTGGACCTTTGAGCTCTATTGAATAATATTTTTTACTGTCTGAATGGATAATATTTTCTCGGACCTGCGGAGAGAGATCAAAATTAAAATAAACTAAGCCAAAGAAGTGTTAATTCAAGGTACAATTTCATGCTTTACATAGCGCTACTTTAAAACAAAAGGGCCACAAATCAAAAATATTCAAAATCCTTTTTATTGTAAAAATTCAAATTTTGTTGGT
>DWON01007161.1:0-13189 GCA_018251015.1 Phocides pigmalion okeechobee
GGTGGCGGTGGTACCGCCCCGGGCGAGTTCTAACGGCTCTACCACCTTTCAAATTTCATGATTTTTAAAGTATCTAATCAGACAAAATGTATCGGTGCGTAAAATTAAAACGGAGCCTTGGACAAATGAAGCAATCTATTAAAAGACCTATCACAAAAGAGATTTTTGATCGTAGACATTGACCGAACGATCGTGTCACTGTATCATTGCTATCCGCTCTTGATAGTAGCGGTAAATATTTTATACTAGCTGTGCCTGAACTGTATTAAACTGACATAACTTCTTTATTTGTTAACCGATTTTAATGAAAATAATAATAAATGTTAAGTGAAGTCTAACACAATTTAATCCTGAAAACAGCGTTCAATTCTGATAAGTCGTTTCTGAGATTAGCGTGCAAAAACATACATACATGCAGACATACAGATATACAGACAGAGAAAATGAAAAAACATTGTTTTAGGTTCTCTTGCGTGTATTCAGGCACCCTATTATGATTTTTAAATATATTTGCCATGTATAGACAGCGATCAGTTACAATTTTATTATACCTATAGAAGACTATTTTGTTCGGAAATACTTTATATGTACATAGTACGTAAAAGTGTTCATAAATAGTTATTCGCCTAGTGTAAAATAATCCGCCCGGATCAGCAAAGCTTAATGAAAAGTAATTGAATTGATCTTTAAAATGGCAAGGAAGTTTATTTCCTCGCAGAAATGAGGAAATGGAACTAGTTAGCAGGAAATGGAACCAGTTAGTTGGTTATCTGCTTGTCTCGATAAGCTTAAGATAATTGAATAAAATATTCAGGTCAAGGCGAGTATCAAAAGAGAAAATAAAAAAAAAAACAAGACTATAAAATCTATTTAAATGTTAAAAGTATATTTTGCAGTTAATGTAAAATGGTGGCATAAAGTTTATACATAAAACAATACATTATTTGTTGTTACATTTTATTAGTACATCTAGTTATATTATTATATTTTTTTATTCAATAATAACTTAATTTCAAAGAAATAGTTATACTTACATATTATATTAGGTCGTATTACGTATAATAATTTATAATTTGACTAATTCGATGATAATTTTATCTTCAGTATCGGGAACACATTTCAAATGTGTGATAATACGTACTTACAATATCAAAGTCAGCCTTATTTTGTCTCGATATATTTGTAATGAATTGTTGACGGAATTTCGCGATAATAAACTTACCAAGAAGAAAACGGCTTGTTTGCAGGATAAGAAGACGCTCTTCAATAATGGAATTCTCGTGTAATCTTCAAAAGTTATTCCAATACTCGACGTATGCTTGAAGAATGCCGAACCCCTCTAGAATACGGCTTTAGACTCGTACAAACTCCGATAATAACTTCTGAAATTCGCCCCCTCAGATCTTCACATCTGGGGAAATGCTTTAATAAGTCAAACGTACAATACTACATAGGTTATGTACAAATGTTTCTAACAATAGGCATGTAATAGAAGAATTCCTTAGTGCCCATATTACCACAGCTTTTGTAAATAATGTTCATTTTTATCACATGTAAACCTAAAGTAATAAAATATCCAAAGACACAGGTACGAAATAATACAAAATGTGAACCAAAAGCAATAAAGACATCTTATTCTATAAACCTAAACGTAATGTAACATTTATGTTTCAAGGAGCTTGAGATCTCCAAAATATTGCTCTCAGTAGCAATTTAAATAATCCGGGAATGCAATAAAGCTGACGGCGCGATATATTGCGAGTTGAGTGGCGGCCATTAGAGGGCGCTGTACAAATAGTCCTTTGACCATGTGCCAACTTACTTCTGTTTCTATTTTTTTCCAACAATGTCTTATCTTAAAACGAGAATGGCCCTATACAATTTTGCCTCTTAGCATATAAATTATAAGCATTGAAACAGATAGGCAGTTAGTATAAACAGGTTCAAACATTTTTACAAATGTGGCAAACATATGACCGATACATAGCTCATTTGGTGCAACAATGACGTATGTCTAACATTTCTAATTTCACGGGAGAGTAATTTAAAATGAAATATTATTTTTTTACGTTGATTTATTGTGTTATTAGTAAGATTAACAGGCAATCCTCTTTGTATCTGCGGATCGATGGTAAATAAAATTGTGGAAGGCAGTAGAATATGTGGGGTTCGATTGAGGTCCAGTGTGAACCAATCCTTGCTTTTTAATTTGCTTACTCACATATGAGGCGACAAACGTAGTCCCCAGAAGTACTAATGCATTCTAAAACGACCTTAGATGGAATTCATTTTCTTCGTGGAGTTGACTACAAATATACTCTTAACATCAAATTGACTGCTTGCTAGTTTGGTACTGGCATTTAATCGAAATAAAAACAAGTGATTTTAAATCAGATCAAACACCAGCACTAAGTTTTTCTATAAAATGCTCTGATAGTTGCTATGAAAAATGAGATCCTTTCAGGGGGATTTATTAATGCTTTCTCGCTGATGTTTTCAGCATGAGACCGGCTTGTCCACTTACTTTACTACTTTATTTTGTTCAATATATTGGTAAGCCGACGTTATTGCTATAAGTTATCCTCTGATAAAATGGAGGATTTAGCGACTTTGTTGCACCGTATTGCAGGAATAGGGACGAAACATATATTTCCTTTGTAAAGTTGTGGACAACAGTTTGTTTGCAGTAACTGTTGTTTGCAGTATCTGCATTAAAGTTTTTGAAACTTATCTAAAAAAATCATCCCTACTTTCTCTTACATTTGTAATCCCGTTATGTACGTTGTAGATGTAAAATAAGTTGGAATTTTTCCATGAGCTCTGAGGTCTAGGTTATTCAAAGCATCTTGCCATGGACCTAAAAGTTACCCGTAACCTAAGCGTTTATTATTTATTTTCTAATCTTATGAAATAATTAAATATTCCTTCATTATATTTGTAATATAAATTTTAATGGATTAAATATCCTTTTAATAACTTTACTTCAATTTTATTGATTTTTCTTTTTAACTTCTATCACTATGCCTCATGTTTTTAAACGGAAAAGTTCTGATTGTTTTATATGAAATTCTGTTTTTTATAATTTAGGGATCAATTATATTTTAGAGCAGTTTTGCATTTCGTATGACAGTTGAGCCCAATATCGCGTCAAAAGCAATAAAATTTTCAGAGCAATATTCTTATTGTAGACAGATTTAATGCAAATTTCAATATGGAAAAATCCAATAATGCGTCATGTACCTATTCGTATTGTGTTTTGGTGCGACAGAATTACCAATACCAATATTACTTTATAGGTACATTTCATATATTTCGAATTAAATGTGTTGCAAAGCCCATTTACCTACTCTAGATTTTCCGAACTTAATCGTCAAGGCTAACAACACGCCTGCAATCTACTTTAGTTGATCAAAGGTGGTAGAGCCGTTGAAGCTCGCCCGGGGCGGCACCACCGCCGCCCTCATAACCTGCCGTAACGCAACATGTTCTTCATGTATTACGTTTCGGTTGGGGAGGTGTGGTTGCCGGATACGCATTATTGGAGGCGACCATCTTAGTCCTCAGGAGTAGGAACGAATCCGCGTCAATCCTTAAATAGAACTTCTGTTCTATTTGAGATCGGACGTGGTTGCCCATGGGCTGCAGTGACCACTTCACATCAGGTGGCCTGCGTGCCCGTTTCTTATTCTTTCACAATAAAAAAAAATTAAAAACTCATGATGTATTAAGGTTTGGACAAATTTGTCCAAAGATTGAAGTAGACAAATCATATCGACAGATGGTCATTTGCTACTTTTATGTTGCGTCTAAAAATAAATTTAATCATTATTCGATTGGATTCAACCATTAATCAAAGAAAGTTTTTTTTTGAACGTGCAAGTCTATCTGGTTAGTAAGGTGTAATGTAAGTGATCACTACTGCTCAAGGACACTTGCAACTCCACATATAACAGGAGTTCAACCAACTCAAATCAATAACGAATTTGTTTCTGCTGAGAACTAAAATATCTGCCCCATACCTAAATGTAACCATAACATTCAACGAAAATGCAAGTACTGTTTTATGCCAGAAATCATGGCGATGATACCTCTCTGTTCGACCCGTAATGAGCTTACGAGTATCTCCAGTATAGCTTTGATTAATTACGAGAACATAGCTGTGTATGAAATTCAGGATTTCCCGTAACTTGGGACCATAATAACACTACGATATCTTTTGCCCGTCGTATGAGGTTACTATAAGTGTTCTCGCGGGATCGGAAGAGAAAAGAACGGCAGCTTGATCACACAGCACTGCTGGGAAAAACGTCGATGTATGTAATCCCATAATGATGTAGACACAGAACAGCCACGAGGAGCTGAGAAGGCTCCCCCTAGATATTATGTCCGATCGAAGCGTCGTGCTAGACCATTTATACTCGTTTAGAGATCCTGATGATCTCTAAAAGTAGAGGAAGAAGCCACCGAAGTGTTTTAAGTGGATAATTATCTTACGTAACCTTGAAACGCTGCCAGAATATCGGGTACCTTTGAAAAGATTTATCCACGATACAAAAAAAGGTATAAACTCGAGTAATTAGCGCTACTAGACGACCAGACGTGCTACAAATTTCGCGGAACATAATTACCCTTACAGCTGTTTCGGAATAATCGCTACATTGCGAGCCGCCCATAATCGCGGATTACTTGGGAAATTCAACGATACCCAGAAACATTTAACAAATCCCAGCCCAATACCTGTTTATTGATGCCGGTTGTAAATCCGTAGTAAATCCCGCAAGTTTCTCGGATTAATTGGCGTTAGGTCACGTTATTGCTGATTCAGTGATATATCTCATTTCTTTCGTGACAAACAGGAGCACGTGACGTCAATATTAATATGTCAGTCCATTCCACGATATATCGCGTATTGGCAAGTGTTCATTACAAAAGATAGACAAAATTATCAATGTAGGCTACACCCGGGAGTTGGATGGGTAACCAGTACAGGCAACTTTCAAACGCGCTTGCATGCTTCAGTGGAAGGGGTCAGCATGTTATATGCAATCGCTTCCTATATTTTTATTTTTTTTGTCCAATA
The DNA here is from genome assembly GCA_018251015.1 of Phocides pigmalion okeechobee. Taxonomy (NCBI): domain Eukaryota; kingdom Metazoa; phylum Arthropoda; class Insecta; order Lepidoptera; family Hesperiidae; genus Phocides; species Phocides pigmalion. The sequence continues at coordinate 5,081 of DWON01007161.1, forward strand.
AATAGCAATTGCCACCTGATGTTAATTTCTCACCGCAGCCTAAGTACATCTATGACCAAACACAAACAGGGCTAAGTCCTCACTGACGTCGTGCATATTTGTTGTACGTTTCTATACCTGAGGAATAAAATGGTCGCCTCGCTTGTAAGTGTACCCATTAACCACACCACTTCAACCTAAACACAACAACTGCTTTACGGCGGATTATGAGGGAAGCAAACGTACCTCCCCAGTCGAATTATTGTTCTTGCTAATCAATGTATAGTAATCGTTGATGTAGTCAGTCAGTAAGTTGATGCTTATGGCAATCGTTATTTCTTTTCGGAGGCCTTCTAAAACTTCGACAGATGAATAAGCCACTAATCCGTAAAGCCATTAACATGCAATGAAGCACCGTTGTAAAGTGCGCCTGAAATCTCCAGTCGTGGATAGGCATTTGTGGCCTTGTGGCCAGCTGTACAACATTAAAAGGGTCGTACTCAGTCTACGAACATGTTGATTAGCTATCAAATCCTCGAACAGCTGACGCTCAAAGCTCCGACACGCCGGCGCCGGCATTCACAAACGATAATAATTACATCAGAGTAAGCAATACAGAATAGATTCGACTATTTAAGTATTGCTGCATTTGCTGTATATGCTGTATTGAAGCATTGACCAATCAAATCTAATAAATTTAATGCGTGACTAATAGGAATATTGGATTGATATATATTTAAAAAAAATAAAGAATTTAAAAATAGCAATAATATAAATAATACTTCCTAATTCAAAATCTAGCATTTATGAAACAAATATAAAATAAACTATTAAAAATACATTTTTATTTTTATTTATGTAGTCTTAAAAGTAATTATTATCTTGATGAAGAAAATTATAGTAACTATAATTCGATTATAACAAATAATATTGAAATTATAGAAGTTTATACGCTAAGTTTTAGGTTAAAATATTCTCGACAGTTTTCTCATTTCAATCGTTTCACGTTGTTTGCTTTCCATCACAACTTGAGGAATGAGATTTTAATTTAAAAGTTGTTCATGACACGCCGTCAACAAAGCGAAGTTAACACAAACAAATTAAAGATAATTGCGTGGGCTTCAGTCGACATTACAGAGTTGTTTATTTGCGGTTTGATAATTTAGACTTTCTACCGCTGCCTTACGGATTTCATTACATCCTGAGCTAACAGGTAAATGATAAAAAAGCTGTTTTTTGTGCTTGTACAATAAAAAATAATTGTGCAGGATATACAGCAGAATACGTTAAATGATCTCTGGAGCCTGTGGACATCCGACCTCAAACATACCTCAAATCTCAGTGTTGCTACAAATGTGACCTAAGTTGATCACCTCGATTTCAAGTTTACCCAGCAACTATACATGTCCAAACGAAACACTTGAGTTGCTTTACAGCGGAATATGAGAGTGGCGATGATGCTTCCACGATAGAACTACGATTTGTCACCCGGGGTAAGTATTAATAATCTTAGCATATATATTAAAATTTGAGGGGTATAAAGAAAAGCTAAATGTTAAAAACCCACATTTTGTTAGTCGTTTAATAAAATCAATGATGTATGTATGTACCTTGAAAACTTTGAAATACTTGAATATAAATTTGAATACAATTTACTTCAAATGACATTACCTATATTACGCAAAATCGAATAAGAACGTGGAGTATAGAAACCATTTCAATGCCGCACCAGTTTCATTTCTGAGGAAGTTTTCTTTAATGCCAATCTACGTCAGCTGTCGCTCCGTCTCGCTACTATTGAAGGTGCAAATTGAACAGTCGTTTGTACCGGATTTAAGGTATTTGCATGTGACCTTATAAGTGGAATTGTACAGACAATTTTATACCTATTTTATTGCTTGATAACTTGAAAATACATTTGTGAATTATATCCAAGCCTGTGGTGTTAATCTGTAATGTAAAGCTGAAAAGTTTTACTGTTTATTTCAACAAGCTATTTAACGCGCTATTTATTGGAAATGCAAATCGGATTTAATTTTTTCTTGAATCTAATTAGATATTTATTGACGATTCTTTTTTTGGGACATTATTATAAGTAAATTTTAATAATCTATACTAATTGCGATATGTTTACGTTTTTGATTACTCACCGATGTTCAGCAAGTAGTCGTCACTCATAATTGTACTGCCAGTTAGCAAATTTCATATAACAATACTGTATTTCGATATAGTAGTAAATGTCAGTGACCATTATAAAATAAATAAATAGTTTTAGAATGCTATGTCATGGTTATGGTCTGAATTAAACGGGAACGAATACGCGCAGCACAATTTGTAAATCTTTATACAAATCATGTGAATTTAAAACTGTTTGGTAAGTAGTCAAATTTAGAATTTTATGTATGTCTGAAAATGAAAAGTAGAAAACAAAAGGTATTCGCTTTGCGCAATTGTCACAATATATTGATTCATTATTCGAAAATTCAGATTTTTTTTCAATTACATTGATTGATTTATTCATTATCATCATTATTAGGCAGACGAGTTATTTTACTATACTACCTACTGTTTTACCGTTATCCCTACTTTTATGTCAGAACACACACCTATATTATATGTTTATTATGTTTAACACAAACAAAAATCAAACATCAAATACAAAAAGATGACAAGAAAAGTCGTACATAAAACGTACCCTTATTATAAGTATCTCTGATTTATCAATATTAGGGTTACATGGTATTACGTATTACGTACTTGAAAGACGAAAGCGGGATTTGCGTATCGCATGCAATCGCAGACCATAAGCCACTTCTGCAAATCCGACCGTAGGGAATTTGTTAAATCTTTGTTCGGATCTTTCCAATGAAATTCAATTTCGCTACATGCGCTCGTTTGTTTGTAACTTATTGTCTCACTATTTACATAAATATAGACTTTCACGAAGACAAGGTTTCTCGAATGTGCCTATCGTCGTCGGTTGAAAGAAAGAAAGAAATATATGTATGCGTCAATAGTACTAAAACATTTTCAAAGTGGAAGAACTATAGTTCGACTGAGAAGGTACCACCGACGCCCTCATAATCCGTGTTTCGGTTGGAGAGGTGCGGTTGCCGGCTACACAGACGACCATCTTTGTCCTCAGGCGTGGCAACATATTTGCATTCGAGCTAAGATACGATTTTGTGGTTGTACGTGGATGTCGAAGGGCTGTGGCTACTTAACATCAGGTGATTTGCATGCTCGTTTGCTACTCTTCTCACATAAAAAATGTTATATGCTACGATCCTTATTAAATGCAGATCAAACCGCGGAGAAAAGCTTGTTAATGATAAGATATTATTTGTGAGCAAATTCATCAAAGGACGACTTGAGATGTGAGGAAACTCAATTTCTAGTTCATTTCCTGACAGGGGTCTATCGTGTATAAAGAGTATTGTACACCGCAGACACTCTTTCAATACCCGACGTGAATTGATGTATCGAAAACCTGATATGCATATTTTAACGATAATGGTATTTTCATTTTGTGGAGGTACATTTATATCAATAAGGTTGTTTTGCCAGATAGATAATTTGTACTTTATATTTTGGTTTGAGTCTGAAATTTGACTAGATAAACAATTTCGTTGTTTAAAAACGAACGACGGATACATTATTTAGCTATTTTTCATAAAATAACAATAAAATCGCAAGAAATTTTTTAGGTGGGGATAGGAATAAAAAAATTTGGGGTTATAAGTATTTTTTGGAAACTACTTACGATCAATTACAAATAAATTGTATCTCAGAACTAAATTGCAGATAAATAGGAAAGGTAAGTAGGTAACTATAATTGTTACATGCAAGATTTAGGGGATACTTGTCCCAAGAAGAAACCCATAGGTATTGAGAAAGATAAGTACTGGAGTGTCTAAAAAATTCTAGAATCTCTTTACGGCAACTATTCAGCTCATGGTTGACAACGAGATTTCATAGGTACAAAATTACAAAATATGCAAGGATTGCTTCACATCACCAGGCTATTATGGTGGGAACAAGTAAATCAGAATGCTTATTTTGTGTACAAATTGACAAAAAAGTCCTATTTTTAACGTACGAGATAAAATAAGAGGAACTTTCACGTATATAAGTTTCTTCATAAAGTTTCATTTTACTGTTGTAACAAGTGAGTAAGTAATTTACTTAAAACATAATAAATACAATACGTAATTTGTTATCCAACTTTCGTCTCCTTATTACGATATTTAACGTAGGTCTACGGAGTACTCTCTGCAGAGTATATTACATAATCGACAGGAGCATTTCGTCCAAAAGTCGTTAAAAGGGCTCTCTGACGCCGGATGCGGAATGATGTACGAGGATGTATCGAGGGCCGGATGTACATGTTCCTTTTACCATAATATTTAGTAGCTATTCTTACCTTATTGTGTTTTATTTTTATTGTATGTTTTTAACAGAAAATATATCTGGCAATTTCTTTAAGTTCTAAGCATCAGTTCTAAGTATCTAATGTAGTTTAATGTTTAATTGTAGTATTGTTGTACTTTGTCATTTTCTTTTTTATTTGTGTTGTTAATTAATTGAAATGATGAAACATCGTTATTTTTGTAATAAATAAATAGTAAACTATAATTAATTCGGGGAAATACCACCGCCGCGCCCATTTCTCGAGTGAAGCGATTTTTATGATGATATCTAAAGGCAAGGTTAACTACTCAAGTACATAAAAGGTGAACATTTAAGTCTTGAGGAGTAGCAACACGTGTTAATCGCCGTTATTATGTATATGGTGGCTCATACGTATCAATGGATTAAAACGACAATCTATGGGTTTTTTTTATTTTTAACCACTCTTGTAACATGAAAAAACTACAAAATTGTTAAATTCTATCCTGTTTCGTATTGGGAGCGCCCGTTACTGACAGATCCGGTGGAATCGATTCAATATGTGTCAATCTTACAGCCCAATAAAAGGCTTTTCCTTTAAATAAACTTCCCGTTTAGTTAGACAAAATGCTCCAGTATTTCTCGGGAATTTTATTTCGTGCGGATACTATTATCCACGTATCGGACATTGGTAGGAGGCTAATTCTAATTTCGAATATCTTTTTATACCACACATATGAGTAAGGAGTTTCCCAAGGGACAACTTTAGGACCAGATTTCTATGTCATTTGACATTAGAAAGTTGCATGGAGACTCCGGGGAGGTTCCACGCCTACGCTCATTTCCAGATTGCGGTAACTCTTATTTCGGTAGATAAACATGGTTATCGGTTCACTTACATATGAGGTGACCATCTAAGTCCTCAGGAATGAAAATACGTCTGAGATCGACTTCAAGTGACGCTCCTTTCTTATGAAGCTATGAAGTTGATTATATACGAGATCCAGTGGCAATGACCACTTAATAATATGCTTTTTATTAAAAAAATGTCAAAAATCCATTGTTGCAAAAATATTGCACATACAATTGAAAATCTTTCTTATTGGTTGGAGTCAACAAACGAACATACAGTCCACTTGACGGCGATTGGTCACTGCCATTTATGGACATTTATAATTAAAGCATGTTTAAATCTTACCTGATGTTTGTCATATATTTCATACAGAACACTGAACTTAAATTTGGTATTTTATACTGTATCTATCTTACAGTACTCTATGGAGTATATACATAGCATCCCATAGCCATACTTTTATTGCACATAAATAACTACGACGGCGGCAACACCGAAGTGAAACCGCCAGTGTTACTAAACTTCCTCCTTATTCAGTCATTTAAAAACCCTTTTACAGAAGACCACAACAAAATCGCTTTTCATTTTACAGCAAAACATGAGTCAGGCACGTAGAAGCCATTCCAAGACGTCCGACGACTTTTGTTTATTTGTCAAGTACCGGCGTGGGCCGTTTATGACCGCAATAAACTGGCTGCAATAAAACTTTAGATATACGCCGTTTGCTTCGTGGCTTTACAAGCAGAAATAAGGGCTTACATCCATAGATATAGAAAAAATCTTATGAAAATGAGTGGCTGCAGTAAAACTTTAGATATACGCCATTAACTTCATAGCTTTACAAGCAGAAATAAGGGCGTACATCCACAGATATAAAAAAAATAGTATGAAAATTAGTGCCTGCAGTCAATTAGCACATGCAGTTGGTTTCGCAGCTACATAAGCAGAATAAGATTAGCCTTCATATGTCCATGAGGAAAACTCTAATAAAATTAAAGATGTTTTTTTTAATAATCTAATTCCTAAACCTTTACTATTTAACTTATTTTAAACTTATATTAGGGTCAGATTTAGGGTCATCAATTATAATGAGCCTAAATCTGATGCATGTACATATGTATTATCAATTTTGTCATATTGCAAATAAAAAAGTTGTATAAAGATTTTGTGTTTTTATGTATTAGATTTTGGGATATCCGCTTCAATAACATACACACCACACGCCACAGGTCTCTTCTCACGACTAAGAAATGCCAAGAATATATTCCACCATACTGCTCCAGTGCGGACTAATTGGCCAATTCATTTTAGCCCATATAGCCCATTTTCTCCCATGTAGCCTCCGACAAGGCTTAATATGTCCTCCGAACAACAGAGACACGCATATAAAATTTGACAACGACGATCACCCAACCAGCTTTCAACCACGTCTGACATTGCTTAACTGTTTGATCTTTGACAGACTTCTAAAAAAGTCGCAGAGATAACCGCGATAAAATTTAAATTTTCGAGTTGATTATAAGCAGAAATATCTACGATAATCGCGTAACATCGCTATGCTGTGAGTAGTAAGTTAACCCTACAGTTACCGCGAAATAGGTCCCAGGGCAGCGCTGGAGTCCGTCAGGTTGCCATTGACTCTTGTATCAAGTTATAGCTTGTCCTGATTAGATTGCATGAGTATGCACTTTGTACACACGCTATAAACAAGATCTTTGAAACACCTTTATTTGAAACGTTGTTATGTACGCTTGTTGAAACGGACTAAAAGAAATACTGATTCCAAGATAGACTAGCGAACACATATTTACAATAATTTACGCTCTTAACAGCCATAGTTCCACATTAGGATTATATTTATGGATTTTAAAACATAAAGTTGTTCTTGTTCTTACAAGAAGACGATGAACAATGACGAAGGAGAAGAAGAACACACAAACATCCAGACCCAGATCAGAAGTAAAAAGGTCATGCCCGGAAATCGACTCGGAACTCTTCGTGTTATAATATGTACTACACATATTGCCATAGTAAAATATACAATTTCAACGATGATATTAGTTTAAAATCATATTATTGTGTTAATTAATTTATCCAGACATGCCTGTGACTTTTCTGTTCTAAAATGGAATTTTAAAAGATATTGTACTACAGGATGAACTCTCCAGTGCAGAAGGTCGTCAATCATAAGAATCAATGAAAGCACTGATAAAAAACCGTTGGCGCAACAGTCTTATCAACGACATTTGCTAAATGGCGCTCCGAGGCGAGCGGGAATCTTGACACAGAAGTATCGTTGAAAATAAATTTTTATTAAGAAGTAAGTAAAGGAAATAAACTTGCCTTCTGCGCATTAACTATGACTTATGCTCTCAGAACAGTGAACGTCTATCAATAATATTCTTCTGTTTTTAAAATCTAAATACTAATAAATAATATTCTATAAATGTGCACCTTTTTTGTTTTAAACTTTATGAGGTATATATTATTTAATGTAAATATAGCAATTGAGTTTGCAGGTTTAAAGCGATGTATTGGCGTCTCCTTTGGTATTGCTAATGTTCATAGGCGACAGTGACTGCTTTCCATCAGGTGATCCGTCTACCTTTTCTTTAGGCTACAGATATATAAAAAACACAAGCAACCTCAAACAGTATTGAAGTCCTATCGGAGACCGTACGTAAGTGCGTTTTTACTTATAAGGACTAAGATGATCAAATGTTAGCCAAATGTGAGCTTCAGCTTCTTTCAAACTCTTATAGTTTGAAAGAAGCTGAAGGTGATAGAGCCGTTAGAGCTCGCCCGGGGCGTCACCATCGCCACCCTCATAACCCGCCGTAAAGCAACATGTTCTTCATGTATTGTGTTTCGGTTGGGGAGGTGTGGTT